>CM021105.1:278321328-278596406 GCA_007115665.2 Sequoiadendron giganteum
GGTTTATATCAGATCTCAAGAAAGATTTGAGCAGATTTGTTAGAGAATTTTTTGAGAAAGACAAAGACTTTGTTGTGATTGAGGATGGTGCCTCATTATTCAAGAGATCAGGAGGTTGGTGCCTCTCATTAGAAGAGATTAGTGTCTCTTGTTGGGTTAGTGCTCAGTTGTGGGGATTGGTGTCTCCAGTAGGTTGGTGCCTACAAATCTTGTAAGTGGGATTGGTGTCTCCAGTGGGTTGCTGCCTACGAAGATTGTAAGAGAAGTTTTATATAAGCAATATTTTGCCGTGGTTTTTTCCTGCAAGGGTTTCCACGTAAATTGTGTGTTCTTCCTGTGTTGCATAATTGTTAGATCTTGTGTGATTGTTGTTGCCATGGTTGTTAAGTTTTGAAAAAGCAAAAGATTGTCTTATACTGATTCACTAACCACCCCCTTCCCACACCCTCCCCCCCGCGCGCGCCTTCTCAGTATAACTGTGTGTTTCATCATCTTCCTTGTGGGAAATCTTATTAATTATTATTGTTTACATCGATCCTTGTAGAACTCTCCATAAATACGAGGGTTTGAATTTTACTTGCCATTTCTTCAGATTGTCTATGTGTAATCAGTTGACCATTAATCTTCTGAGTGACTACTACTTATTCAAGCACATCTGCAGCAGCACTAGAGCCCCTTTTCATGTGCTTTTAGCTTGCAAGTGTTGAAGTAGCTTAGCTGTGTTGAGGTTGGCCAATAACAAAATCTGTCTTCCAATTAGGATCTTGTTTGGTTTAATAGGTATGGTGACTGGATTGATGATTAGATTGGATTCATCTTCTATTATAATATTTGCTGTTTTGATTTGTTAGGATATTTTAAAGCCAGTTTTCAACAAGAACACTTGTGTAATGTTGCTAGTTTTGTCTTCCTATAATTTGTTTGTAGGCTTCTATAATACTTCAAGATTTCTAATATCTCAGCCTCTACTAGCAATCCTCAGATTGCATTTGACAGCTTGGTCAAAATTCATCTTGACACAACCTTCTAAAAGTTCTTCCCACCATAATTGGTGAGTGATTGTTAAGTTCATGTGTTGGCAGCCATATAGGATCTACTGTTAAGCTATCTAAAGATCCATCATATTGACCAAGACGAACTTTTGCTCACTTCCCTTGTATATACCCATGTGAAACTTCTAACTTGGTTGATTATTGATTCGGTTGTCTACTTGCTATCCCTAATTGAGGATTCTAGCTTTCATGTTGTTTTAGAAAATAAGAGTGACATGAAATAAGTCAAAACAATGACTTCCATTCCATTTCTTGTTCTGAAATAAATGTTGGATTTTGCATATACAGAAAATGTTAAAATTTGTAAAGTTATACTTGATAGGATAGTAATAACATTGATGACAGATTAATGTTTAAAATTTTTGGATTTCAGACCTTTTTATGTCAATATTGTATATCATTACTATAATAAATGAAAGAATCATGTGGAGTATCATTGATTTGTCATAGTTCTTAATGTTGAAGCCTTTGAACTGTTGGCTAGAATTGCTTTTGCAATAATCAATGGCAATATTAAAAGACTCAACTCAGACTCAACAATCTGATTTTTTACGTGGACTCAGACTCGGCCAAGACTCAGCAAATTCAAAAAAACCATGAAATATAAATGTTTTTAAGGATTTAAAGCTTTAATTGTGCACCTTTCAATAAATGAACTTTAAATACACAATTAAGTTATAAACAATCAAATAGAAGCTAGTTTGATCACATACACAAGTATACATCAATCACATAACTACAAAAGTGGATTTTAGCTTTGAGGAAATGACACTTTTAAATATATAAATGTTTTCAAATGTTTTTTTCTGAACAAAACGCATGGATTATAATATCCTTGGGATAAAAAAAAAATATCAATATGGAGTTATGAACATTGGTAGAGAGGAGCTTGTATCACTAAGCCCAAGATTGCTAGCTCTATGTGGAATCAAGAATTTGTATCTCAAACAAGTCTGCACATGCCAGTACAGTCATAGGAACATTACTCAGGATAGGGATTGACTCAGCAAACCAAAAGTGTTAATGTAATTCAATTACTTGGAATTTAAGTGGGAAAAAGTCAAAAGAATAAAAAAATGTAGCTTTCTTCCAACCGAGCCCAAAATGATTTTCATTTTTTTTATTTCTAAAACTAGAGACGGATCTGACTGATCTCGCAAACTAGGCCTAGGCCCTGATTCCTTGGGCCTCATTTTTACTTGCTCACCTCAAGACTTGCCAAGTCCCTACGAGTCTTGTATCTATGAACTATATTTTTGCAATCTTTTGATCTTTTTGAATTTTTATTACATATTGAACTTGACATCCCATATCATCTCCTAAATTTAGTAAGCCTTTTCCTATTACCAAGAAAAATAATCCCCTCATTTACTCTTGTCCTTGTCCCAAAATCTTGTTCTCTGTTTCCTTTTGTCCTCATCCATGAAATTTTATGAAAAACATAAGAATTATGTTGATGTGTGACCAACTAGCAATATTTGTTCGCCCATCTATGAAAATAGGTCCCTTCTCTCTTCTCCAGGAATGCTTAATCTGGTCCAGTTATAAATTAATATTTGATACTCGATTTCATTAAAATATATTCCACATGTTGGCCTCACTTGGGGTGTATATGAAGTACCTGTTGCTAAAAAAAACTTCGAGCATCTTGTAATTAGAGAACATATATGAAAGGGTATGCCATTGGAAACCCAAAATTTAGCAACTACTTCATCTACCTCATCTCAGGCTTCCAATTTATACATTACAAGAAGAAGATAGGTGTATGGCTTCACTTTCACTACTGGCCTCCCTTTTAGAGAAGACAGCCACCCTTGTAAACATGCCCCATTGTCTTCATTTCCCACCCCTAGAAATGGTGGTTGTGAAGAGGCAGCCAAAACGCAACTCCTAGTTTTAGTTGCAACTTGTAATTAACGTAGATTGATTTTTGGGAAGGATTGGCACATGTACTAACTGAATGGCTTAAAAAGCAAAACAATTTTTGCTTCACCTTGCAATAATTCCCCTATCAGCAAATTATAAGTGTCCTCTTCAAAATTCGTCCAAATTATGGTAGGATATAAGGATTGTATCCCACTTAAGGTTGCCCCATTGCTTCCTGCCAGTCTATCATCCGCTCCATTTTAGGATTTTGTTTTAAGTTGTGTTTTAAAGGATTTTGAGCTAACAGAATATAAGAAGCCCTTGCCTCAGATGCCAAATCTTCCATATTAAAACAATTGTTTGATTTGGCTGCCTGCAAAATCATCTTCTCATCAAGGTGAATATGACTTCCAATGGTTAAGAACAGCAACCATTTGGAAAAGGATGGAACAGGGTGAGGAGGGCACTGCACATGTTCCTATGAAAAGATTGACAAATTCTTGGATGCTTTCATGTGTTTCCTCTTTCTAATCAGCAAGATGGATTAGAGAGGCAGCCTACATATCACATGATGGGTTGAGAGCAATCTGAGCATAGCCCTCTTCCCAAACAGGCCCCTATCATCCAGATGCCATCTAAACATTTCCACTGTGTTTCCATTGTTGTGGGGACATATGCTACAGGTACCTGCTTCATGAAAATGTGAGAAACAAGGCAGACTCATTCCCTACAAAACACTAACATAAATTGTCTTTTCATCATATTAAAAACCATACTGCCACTGGAATAAAACAATCACATTTGATTACTCATTTCCCTTGCTTAAACCAAAGGAATTCTCAAACAATTTATAGCAATTCAAATTAACAGGAAAAAATGTTCATAATAATGCATCAACTTATGAACGATGCTAAACAATGGATACACAAATAGTAAATGTCATTTAGTAGAAGTTAACACAGTTATCATAAAATTAGACAATCAAACAAAGTAATATATTGGTGATTGGACAGAGCTGTCTAAGGTATAAAAATTAAAAAATGGGGAACCACAATTCCTACAACAGGAACGGGAATCCTTTCTGAGAGAAATAAGGAAGCATTGAACTAACACCTGAAAAAAAAATCCATACAATGTACCTGCATAATTTCAGGAGCATCAGGACCACACATTGCTGCTCCAAGGACTTTGTCTGTCTCACAATCAACAATAAGCTTCATAATCGTCTTTTCTTGCCTACTGCAGTTGAAAGATTAAAATTAGGAAAAATAGGAATTGGATAAAAACCATTATAAATAGAGAAAATGTTTATGAATAATAACTATTATATACAAACTCGAAACCTATGGGGAAACTAATCCATACAATGTTTTATTTTTTATCGAGTTTTTTTTATTGAAACATGAGTTAAAATAAAGATTATTGCTATCACTTGAACATCGCCTACCTTATTTTGGAAGTCCTTAATTTAAGTAAAAAATATAAGTAATTTGTGTCATCAAGGTTACTAAATGACTGTCCAAGTCACTTAAACATTGAAATGATTATGCTTATTCTGGAGATTTCTTAAGATCGAAACCAAAATGCCCCATTAATAGAAAGCAAGAAGCTAGTTCAGAATTCAGGACCTAGAAAGAAACCACTAAGCAATTAACCAAACAAAATTAGATTCATGACTGTAATCAAAATCTACCTAAATCACTTAATAATAGACAGTCAATTACATTATGATTAAAACTAATCAAGTTGCTAAAGGACTATAATGAACAAGATATCTGTGCCTTTTAAGTTTTAAATGTTGCATTTAAGCATGTTATTAAAGCTCCATTCAGTAGCAAAGAAATCACTGGATCTTAGGTAGATAAAAGTAAATATATCAAATATTTATTCAAAATATAACATTCCTTTAACTTACGCTGAAATGGTATTTTTCATTGGTGTAAATGCTGAAGTGAAGATCGCAATATCATTCTTAGCTTGCTCTATTGCTTGCTGCTCTGTAAGGCCAACCACAGAGAGAGGAGGCGTACTGCAGAAACAAACCAATGAAGTAAAGTCACAAGAGGGAGCTAAGCAGGCTTGCAATCAATTGAACGAAAAAAAAGTGCACTTGTGTAAGCCATGGAAACATCATCTTAATAAAGGTACTTAGTGACAGCAGATCAAAATATATACCCTCAAAAGTCAAAGGAAAATGAGCATCAACAGGTACAAATGTATACCATCAAAAGTCAAAGGAAAATGAGCATGAGTGAAATAACAGGAATAAGATAGCATCTGTAGAGTAATGTATTCTGTGTCAGTATTATGCATGCAATACTTATGATGGAAGGTAAGCTGGGATAGCGAATCTTATTGTTAAATAATCAAAACAGTAATCTTTGTGATGTGGAAAATTGCATTTGAGGATAAAGAAAATTAACAACTATGCAGATCCAAATCCAAAAACTATGGGAAGAATCCTTAGATGTAGTTTGTATTATAGTAAAAAAATTTAATAGAAGTCTCAAAAATAATTTGATAATTCAACTCAGCTCAATGTTTATATTTTGGTTGCATATAAAATATAGTAGTCTTGATGAATTTTCCAAATCTGTTTCTCAAATTGAGGTGTTTCTCATATTTAGGTCATGAATACCATAGTTGAAAAACTTGGACTCGGTAATTACTCAGCAAGCCCAAAACTTTTAAAAACTTGGGACTTGGCAAAAACTCATGGAAATACTTTGCAATAACTTGGCAAATTCTTTGAACATTTAAAAATACTTTTTTTTTTTGAAATATTCTTCAAAAGCACACTTTATTGAATTTGTATAACTTATTATTGATTTCCATTATACATAAATCAAAATTAGAGTTTAATACATATCATAGACTTAAAAACAAGTACAACCTCTAAATACATATGAACTTCAAATTTCAATATCAATAAAAAATATAAATCATAAATTTTGTCTGTGACTAAAACTCAATATAAAGTATGTTGTCATTGAGTGGGTGTTGTGGAAGTGAATAGTATAGCTGATAAATCCTCGACAAGTGCCTCATCCATAGTGATAGGATCAAGTTGTGTATGGGAGGAACCCAACCCTGATGACTCACCAACCTCCCCTTTTGACTCCTCATATGCTACCACATTTGCTTCCCATTTGGTTGCCTCCCTCTCCAAATCAACTAACTCATCATTGGCTAACAATAAATCAGCATAAATATCTTCAAGCTCAACAACCTAATTTGAATATGGATCAATGTCATCAAGATCAAGTGAATCATGTCTACCCTGCCCACGTACCTTCTTTCCATGCAACCAAAGGTTGTACCACACATAGACAAGATCATTAAAGCATTGTTGAGTCAACCTTTGTGCTTCTTTGTATGAATGGCCTAAAAAAACTCCAATTGCACTCACAATTAGAAGCACTACAAGGCCGGGATAAAATGTGGATGGCAAACTTTTGAAGATTAGGTGTTGTGGCACAATAATCTTCCCACCACAAATTTGTAAGGATAGCATTAGTAATTTATATCTTAGTAAGGATTTTAGTAAACTTAGAAGTTAAAATAGATAGTAAATTAAAATTAAGCATTTTTTTTTACCTAATTGTAGAGTGGCTCTCCTACAAATGCAAAACTTTTTAGTAAATAATGCTCCCTCTGCCTTCTTATAACTTTGTATGTCATCTTGTATGAGGTTTTGAAGGTTGTCATTAGCAACCAATCTCTCAATTCATGTGTTGAGGCAAAGCATAACCTCTACATCTACTTTTCAAGAAGGGGAGAAATAAAACATTGGGTTCAAATAGTAGGCAACAACATGAATATCTTGGTGGAGTTGTCAGTTCCACCTCCAATCAATAATGCATTATATGGGTTCATATTTGGTCTTCTTCAACCCATATAAATGTTGAATTACCTCTTTAGCCTTATTCATGGCTTCATATAGATACCCCATGGGGTTTTGTCCCCATCCACCAATAGTAGAACCCTAACCAACAATTTTGACACCTAAATATCAAAATTTTGCAAAATCAGCAAATTGCAATATTAGAAAATTATAAAAAAAAGCATAGAAATTGGAATTTGAAAACTTACATTGATAATCTCCTCCATTGCTTTGGAAAATCTATCATCAAAAACGGACTTCACAACCCTCTTTGCTTCAAGATTCCTACAACAAGGACCCTTTAACCACCTTTCGCTCACAAACATCTGCTTAAGGTTGGGCATTGTAGCTAAATATACTCTACAAGGTGAGAAAATTAGTGGCAAAATGTGTGACTCCTAATCGCACAAGATCCTTTCAATCAATGTGCTCTCATAAGATTTAGGATCCATGTGTGGTTGTAGATGTACTTTGTGATATTCCTTACATCTTCAACCACATTCTTCACCCAGCTTAGTTTCCCTATGTCCTAATGGAGTAGGTCAAAGCAATTGGGCACATACGGGCACCAAAAAAAAGTTGGGTGCCTCACCTCTAGAAGTCCACAACTGCCACATATGTAGTCGCATTGTTGGACACTATTTGAAGGACATTTTCCTCTCCTACCTCCATCACCATCTCATCCAACATGTTGCACAAGGTCTTTGCATTTTTTATTTCATTGGAGGCATCAACTAATTTTAAAAAGACTATCTACCCTCGTGAAGCCACTAAAAAAATGATGAATGTCATATTGCTACCAGCTGTCCTCCCGTTAGATAAAATGGTCCAGCCTTTCTTTTCTCAATTTTAATTTTGTTCTATTAGTAGCCGTGTGTGTTTTTACTTCATCATACAATAATAGCCACTCAACTCATGAGGACTTGGGGCCTTGAACCCCTTACCTGCCACAATCAATGCATTGACCTAGTGCTCGTAATAAGCACATGAAGCAATATTATACAAATTATTGTTGTAATACCAAAATCTTGCACATGCCAACTTCCTCATGTTGCAATTCTCTATTCCATATAGTGCCTTCTAATGAAGGTTGTGCACCAAGAATGTTATGAGGAACAAAAAATATAGAACTATGGTTGCCCACACTACCCAATCCTTGTATCCATGGCCTAACGGAAGAAGAGCCCTCTATATCTCTTTATGACCTTGTAGAACTAAAAAAATGGGTTTGGGGCTGCCATTGCCTCAGCTATTCTCTTTTTCTCTGCTTTCCTTTGGTCATACGTTGCAAGGAGTGCTTTCACCTCTTTCACAACCTCCAAAGTAGCTACCGTACATGCCATAACATTTTGACAAGAGGTCTATGGGAGTTGATATTTGAGTCAATTTATGCCTCTATTCATACTCTTAGTGCAATGGATACGAATAACCTATCCTCCTAGACCTAGTGCCCATGTTTCCAACAAGGATCCTTTGATTTGTCACAAGTTCTATTTTCGAAAGCCATATTACTTTTAGAAAAAAGAAAAAAAGACACCTAGCAAAATGGGACAGCATAAGAAAATCAATAATAACCTAGTTAGCAACACTGCAACCTAAACATAACAAATAAAAAATAAAAAATTGTTGCATAAAAGATTTCCTTATTCTAGTCTACATTTATTTGGAAATGTGTAGAGTACTACATTACAAGATCAATAGTGCTTTCAATTTTATGATGTCATCTTTACACTACATTTCGAACAAAACAAATAAGTGTAATAACTAATATATTTTTATTTTGAAAGGAGCCAAGTTTCCCACATACTCCATTTCTACTAGACAGTGTGTAACTCATAGATGTGAAACCCGCCAAGTACTTGCAAAACTTGTAGAGTACTCACAAGAGTTACTATAGATTTTCTTTTTTTGAATCACAAATATTATTTTATTTTATTTTGAATCACAAAGTCACAGATATTAGATTGATTTTGTAAAATTTCCAAGAAACGCTTAATAGATGTTGACAAAATTGTCAAAAAATGAAATAAATCAATGTAAAATATAAGTTTTGATCATTGTGTGAAAATTTGCCTCATAAAATTTGCAGTCAGCATCTGTTAAGTGTTTTGGCAAACTGCAAAGCTTTGGAATTTATTAATTAATGTGAATAAAAGTTTTGGTGGTTGTCCGCTAGATGGCTTTTCAAAAGCAAAATTGCAATTTTTAAACATGATGATCATTGATAATTTGATAGTAATTTGAAGCCTGCATAATAAAAGATTTTGTTTTTGTTTGGCATTCAATCCAATATCTGTGATTCCATGACACTAATTTCAATCATTCTTTGATGTACAGATTGGATGTAAATTCAAAATATTAAACTATGAAATTTCCGGATTTTCTAGTCACACTCATCTATAAGGGCTGAGTAGATAAAACACAAAGAAAACCTTTGTATTCACATGCCCCAAGTCACTTTCATTCACGTTCCCTAAATCGCTTTCAATTGCATGCCCTAAGTTGCCATAGTCATCCCCAATCGCATCCCAAAAATGCTAAAATCGCAAAAACTTTTCAACTTTGGGTGGAGAAAATGATTTTATACCAATTTGGTGAGTTTATTTGAAAAAATCGTAGATTTATAATGAGTTGTGAAAAAAATATTGCAAATTTATGAAAAAATCAGCAGCAAATTTTTTGGCAAGTTACTCGTTGTCACTTTTGACTCATGAGTTTTGCGAGTAGACTGTGAGTTTTGCATCTATAATGAAAACAATCTTGAAATATAGGACATGTAAAAGAAAACTTTTACTCTGTGATAGGAAAAAAATATTCAGAAAAAAAAAAGTATGTAACACAATCATTTTTGATTCTCTGCTCGGCACTATTTTTCATTTTCGATATAAATGTTTTGTGACACAGAAATCCTAAAATAAATGTTGTTCACATTGTACTAACAAAATCCCAATTCACTCAAAGTTGAAAACATGGTATTTTTGTTTTACTAGCTAAAAGTCCAGAGTAAACTCATGTATGCAAGGGATATATTGACACTTAAAAGATGAGGTGACTTGGAAGGCACAAAGCAATATGCTAAAGAAGGAGGTAGCATGGATATATAGATGCATTCCAAAACATGCCATATGTTGACTTAACTATAAAAACTAAACATTGCAGTATTAAAATTAGATACATTCTAAAATGTACCGCATCGACCACAAAAATCACATTGGTTAAGCACATTGACCACGGGAATCACATCAATGCTTCAAAATAGACTAAGCTTGTGTAATGTCCCCATTTTAGCCCTACGCTCTTCTTGAGGTTTTAGCCTATTTTTAGAAACTCATAGGCTAAGCAGAACTGAAAATTAGGGTTTCCTATTTTTTAGGAGGTTTCAGATGCAATTTTGAGGGCTTGCATGTAGGGGTTTTTGATGCATGTCTGGTGGAGATTTCTGGGTTTTCAGAGAGCTTCAGAATGGTGTATGATGCATCTCTATCTGATAACTTTTCCAGGCACTTACTATTTATAGTAAGTCATGTTGGCTTCCCGGATTGTACTCAGAAGGCATTTGGAGACACTTACTATTTATAGTAAGTCATGATTACTGCTCAGATGAAGTTTTGCAAACTTACTATTCATAGCAGTTGCTATTTTTAGTAAGTCTATTTATAGCAGTATCTTTCTAGCAGCAATTCAATCATCTACAGTTCACATTTTGGGCAGTGTGGCTGTTCAGCTGGCTTTTTGAAGGGTTTTGAAGTTAACTTACTATTTTTGGCAGTAGCTATTTTTAGTAAGTATTTTTGTGGCAGTGGCACCATCAGCAATTCTGCTCAAGTCATCATTCTATTTTTGGCAGAATCAGTTTGAATGTTGGCTTTGGGTTTCAGCTTCTATCCCTCCTTTGGACTGAGTCCCAGACTTAATCGGTTTTTCATATCTAAAGTTGTACCCCATGCCTAGGCTTGATGACTTTAAGTTGTCTTAATGAAGGGGACATAAGGGGGTCGATTTTCATAAACATTTAAATGTTTGTTTTAAATGTTTATTGTTGCTTTTTGAAATGGACGCCTAAAAGGGAAATGTTTGTTAAAAGGTGGCGTCCCTTGGAGGAATTGAACAGTTTCTTGTTGGGAGTTAAAGTTTGCTTCATTTGCCAATTTGAAGCTTATATATTGGTGCCTTGCTCTTTGTATCTCATCTTGGAAATTGAATAGTAGGGTTATGCTGCTGGTTTGAATCCAGAACCTGGCTAAGGGGAAGCTTAGTGAATTCAATCCATCCTTTGGGCCTGCAACTATGGCTTCCTAGATGGATCATCATGACTGTATTTCACTTTGAAATACAGATGGAGCTTCAATTGTTTGAATCGAACATGTTGCTAATGTAAAACATGTTTTTGCAAGTTGCTGATTTGGCCTGGCTGAAGCTATTTTTTGTTCATAGCCTCAATTCAGATTTTTGTTTGGTTTTGGGTGTTAGCCCATGCTGTTCTACTGTGGAGGGTGCCCCTTTCTGCAAGTTTGCAGATTTTATCTTTGAGTTTCTGATTTTTGGGAGAAGGTTGACCCTTCCTGGAGGCCATACCTTCCTTCTTGGTTGCCTTGGGAATCGTGCCAGTTGTTTCTCTCTGTTTTGGGCTCGTTTTCTCAATGGAGATTGGACGCCTAGCTCTTAGTTGTTGATTGGTTGTGGTTTAAGAGCTTTCCGAGCTAAATTGAAGAAGATACGTCCAATTTGGTGAATTCTCTCTTTGCTGATCCGATTTTCTGTATTTCCTGTTTCTGATCAGATTAGTTTGAAATTGTTATAATGCTGTTCTAAGTTTCTTTCTATATCATTTTGGCATTGTAAATGTTAGAGGAAGTGATACTCTAACCATTGCTCTTTTTGGGAATTCATGGTTGACATATTGCAGCTATTTATTAATCTTTTGTAAGTTGTTTAGTAGTACTAACAGCAATTTGTTTACTTGTTGCAATTTATTTGTTTTTAATTCCCCCCACGTAATAAAGTGGTTGTGTGGATTGTATACCCCCCACAGTTTAAGTGGAAGTGAGGTTAATTGGCTGGCTTGCCGCCTTTAAATGTTTGTAATAATCACACCCACGAAATAAGTGGAGTATTCCCACCACTTGTGGACGCCTGCATTTGCAAAAGAAGTTGTATTTCTGTTTATCATCTAGCACTCCACCATATGTTAGCACCTCGCCTTGCAAAAGGATCTTGCGTGCACATTCTTGGTGTTGAGTTTAGCTCTCTATTTTTAGTTGTTATCAAGTTATTAGATCCTAGGGATCCTCTGACCATATGCCCGCCCATCCTCCTTAAATGGTTTTAGGGCGCATTCTTGGTTAGAGTTGTTTCAGCTGTGTTTTGGATTAGAGCTAATTCTTAATGGGTGCATGTTTTGCATTGTTGTGACTGAAAATTAAAGGCAAAAATTAAGGGGTATATTTCAGCTTGTGTATGGAGAGGATACATTGACTTAGAAAAGACGGGAGATAAGTTAGAAACTTGGAAGGGATAAATCAATACGCTAGAAGGGAATGAAGAAGCATTGGTATATGGATGTGTTCCTAAACAAATCACATTATGGCCAAAATAAATGAGGCAACATGGATATAGAATATATTCCAGAACACAAAACATCCAAGGGCATAACATGGGAAAAGCACAGTCAAGAATAAGGACTAATATATAAAGTAGTTCTCTGATCTGGTTATGCATTCCTGTATGTCTCAGATTTTAAAATGTGCCAAAAGTTTGGTTCCTAGAAAAGAAAATACATTTGACCCAAATGGCAGTTCAAGACGATGTGCTAACTGAATGCTGAAAAAGTAGAAAGTCACCTTATCAGGGCCAACACTTTGAAACTATAGCTCAAAATAAACCATACAAAATCATCAGAAACCTTGGGATGTATACAACATGACAAAATCATTATAAATGACTTGAAATTTGCAAAATACAGAAATCTTTTAAAAATTGAATTTTATCAAATTGAAATATTGCTTTTAAATGAGTTTCATGTCACAACAGATTATTCAGACTTCTTATTGAAACACATCACAAGGATTTTTTAGATTCCAAGGCCAAAGAATTCATTATCTTTTTTCTTTTCTTTTTAGAATAGCTGAAGAGGAATTGCAGCCAAAAGTAAGAAGTGCTTCTATATGAATTTCACGTCACAACAGACTATTCCAGCTTCTCATAGAAACATGTCAGAAGGCTTACTACATTCCAAGGCAAAGTGCCTCACTTTTCTTATGTTTAGAATAGCTAAAAAGAAATTTTCATCTAAGCTTAAAAACACCATAATGTTTTAGCTTCACATCTATTCCATTAGGTTGCTGCGTTCTTGTAAATTAACCTCAATTTCAATAAAGCTTCATTTACATTGCAGTATCATATCTCGATTGTGGTCATTTCCTTTGATTTCGTTTATTGCTTTTATTACACATTTAGTTTCCTTTCTTATAGAGTGTTGTCCACCATATTACCAAGTATATCATGATCAATGATGTCATAACAGTTTGTTGCATGTTTATATGCCCCATCATACAAGATCAGACTTAAGAAGCGCAGCCTCAAGAAAACAACCTTTCAAATTATCCTCTTTGTCATTTGAAAGTGAAACAATATACTGTGACAAACGAAGAGAAGTCCTTCAAAGTTCAAAGTTCAAACTCTTGGTTCCAAATCCCTCAATGAGTAGAAGAGGGAAATGATCGAACAATTAACTGATATCTTTAACCAAATGATTTCCTTTGCATTCACCTTTTCATCTTCCTTTGCATTCACCTTTTCATCAAGCAGACTCTTTGAAAGTTCAGAACCTTAAACATACCACTGAATTTAGAAATCACTCTATTTGAAGGAAAAATTAATACAAAGTAAATAAATGGCTTCACCAATCGAAATTATATTTCTCTTTCAATAATCTTTTGGTAATTTAAATAGCATTTGCACTTCTAAAAACTGCTTCCCATGTCACAAAACTGTAGAAATCGTATTAGAAAATATCTGGAAATTTTTGAGATTTATCACAAGTATTGGCACTTTGACAGGTCTATGATCAGATCTGAATCGGATTGTCAATATTTTTTTTCAACCTTGGGCATGAAATAGTTGGGGAAAATTGTGATTTTCTGAAAAATCACAATTTCATCTTGAAAAATATCAGCAAAGCCTCATCTACCTTAACTATTTTTTTTTAATTGCATAAAAAAGCCATTGTGGGGATGTCTGGTCATTCTCAGGGCAGTGAAGGACATCTCAAGACATCCCCAGCCATCCTCAGAATGATCAAGGACATCTCAGACATCCCTGGCCAACCCAGGGACAGCTAAACATTCCCAAGACATTAGGTGTCACTGAGACATTTCCCCAATTTGGTGAGCAGGTGGTGAAGATGGTCATGATACATCCCCCTCCATTCGCATCTTTTGAAAACATCAACATAGATTGGGATGGAGGTAAATGGGAGGTGGTAGTGGGGAAGTTAGGGGGACACAGGAGGGGTGTTTGAGAAGACATGCCCCCATGTGACAACTTTTTACATTTTACACGCAAATCTAAGCTCTACTTTTACTTGAAGAAATGTAATCTTCTCCCTTTCATATTATAGAAAATTTTCAATATGTTGAATCTTTATGCAAAATTTATAGCTGTAAGCATTGTAGAAATCTTTCTTTCTCCATACAGATCTTGAATAAAAGGAGCCTCCCTTTCAAATAGAGGTGGCACTTCTCACATAATGTTGCAAAAGTAATTTTATCCCTTGATAAATTCATTTGCTAACAAGGAATTTCTAACAAGATGTTAATCCAAATGCTGCAGCCTAGTTTTATTTAAAATTTTACTAATCTGAAGAACAGGCAAATACATGTAAAATATGTTAGGAAGCACAGAAATTCTTTAAAGCCACTGATCACAATCATGAAAATTATAAACAAATTAGATAAGTTACAAAATAAAAACAGTATCCTACATCACAACATACAGATGTAGATTGAAGATGTAAATTACCAGAAAACTGCACAAGGAACATGGTTGTAATCAGGCTTAGTGGGCTGTCCACCAAAAACAGTTTTCTGCAGGAATTATCCATTACAGCAAGTTAGTCATGAGTACACATACAGAACAGAAAAAGCATCGCACGATAACAGGTATCATCCAGAATACAAGAAAGAAAAGAATGAAACAATGTAATCTAATTGGAAAGCATCAGATTACAAATTGTGAACTTACAGCAAAACAAGTACCCTCCATTAGTGCCACAGGTGTAAGGTTGACTCGATTTGTTACATCACCAACTGCCCAGATATTAGGCACTGTGCTTTGAGAGAACTCATTAACCTGAATATTCATTAAAAAATGAGAAGTAAAAACTGAAAATTTAATTTAATTATGACTCTCGACTGCTCTGAGCCTCTGAGCATGGTCAAAATATACATCCACAGGAAAATGCAAGTCCTCAAAGATGTCATAAGCTGGAAGCATGTCAAAAAAGTGAGAGAGCAAACCTTCACAGCTCCTATTTCATCAACTTCAACTCCCACTGCTCCAAGATTGAGCCTCTTTGTGTTTGGAACTCTACCTACAGCAGTAAAATACAGTAAAAAACATGCATGTTTAGAGTCATCATCCCTAAATTATCTGCTGGTGCCACTTCAGCAATGGCATTTGGAGTAGATCATTCAACATCAGATATTACTATATTATAGATGCTTATTAGAAAATTGCACAAAGTTTAAGAACTTTAAGGAATCAATGATGCAAAGTCAATAAATTACCCAATGTAAAAATATTTTACTGCGAATATTACTTGATTTCTGAACATAGAAAACAAATAAGAACTCAGAACTGATTATTCCAACAAAGTTCAGTTTAATGCACTACTCTTTATTGCTTTATGAAATACAAATGTTATTTCCTAATCTGCACAAAATAGAATGAAGTAGAACAAGGTTCATGTGACTTCTGACTGGTCCATGCACGATAAACCAAAGGAATATGGATAAACATCATGGTGATTAATGTTAGAAAGTTCATATAATATAGAAACTGGTTATTGGAATACAATTATACAAGTTAATAAGTATGACATTGAAAGAGAATTCAATGTGCTAAATGTTGGAATATGGTCAATCAATATATTTTATAATTCCTCATACAATACTTGTCAAAAACAGACGTGTTCATGCAATAGTTATAAGCTGCTTAATTGTGAAGAGCCCAGATGGCTCCAACTCAAATCCTGTAGTTTTCCTTTTCTTTTTGTGTTTTTTTAATTATTTTTAAGAAGGGTTTCTAGACAGAAGTAGAAGAGATGTCCAAGAATAAATGGAGATAAAACTGAATTTAAAACTAAATCTGATAAATTGAAATTTAATAGCAGATCTGGCAATCTATACAATGAAATTGCATACAAAGAACATACCCGAAACTCTCCAGAATATTAAAATAAAGAATTTTTGCACATGCGAGGCGGAACTGATGAAATAGCATGCCTAGGGCATAGATCTGAATTCTCCCACTTCGAAACTGGAGGAAGTGTGTTGGAAGAGGTAGGTGCCTAAGATGGAGCAAAGAATTGGCCAAAAGAAGAGGCGTTTCTGCCTCTAGTTTCATACGCCCCTTTCCAGGAGGCACGCCATCCAATGCAATCTATACGGCCACAAAAGATGCTGAATCTTCTTTATTGAAATCAAATACTATTGTTGAAGGTGGCATCCACGATGTGAAGCCCTCTTCTTATTGCAAACTGAAACACTGCTCAAATAAACTTTGATGAAGATCACTGAAAGACTACAGAATGAAGCCCTTCCAAAATGCAACAATTCGGCTGGTATCTCACAGCCTCAAAGTAGCCAAACACTTAAGATTTGTCGTTTCTCTAATGGTGAAACCCTCTGGTAAACTTGTCTCAGACAAAATCATAGAGAAATAAGAAATTGCAATGTCAAATAATAATTTGATATCAAGTCGACTTGCAATGATTTGCCTTATACTCCTCAAAAGGCACGTATTCAAAGAAAGTACGATTTCCTTCATTAAAATACATTTAAATGTATTTTGATTTATTTCAATAGTTTCCCCAAAAATACTTGGGCACACTTTCCTGGGTCTTTAAGTAATTTTAATATCACTTTATAAAGTAATCTTTTAATACTTTATAAAGTATTTAAGTGAAATTTTTCTTATAAAGTCAATTTGACTTTATATTTAATCATTTAAGTTAAATACATAACTTAACCACTAAAATACCCATAACTTCCTCCAAACTCAGTATAATCTTGTGCCATCAGAAGCTGACGAAAACTGAAATCCATATGCCTGTACTGGTACCAATACTGAGGTGAAAGGGGTGGGAATGGCAATACCCACCAAAGTGGACATTGACCCTCTAACCAAGTCTTGTCATTCCACGAGGGTCCAAGAAATAGGCTAACTCCACTACTCCTGAACATTGACTAGAATGGGGACATTACAGTCCGCCCTCCCCAAATTTGCTTGTCCTCAAGGAAACTCAAAGTTGGATGTTGTAAAATACTGTCACTCTCCCAAGTAGCATCCTCTGCCAGCAAATCTTTCCACTTAACTAGATACTCCCCAAAAACCTGCCCCCGTAGAGGATGCTCTTTGAACTCCAGAATGGCCTCAAGAACTAGAATCAACCTCCCCTCATCATCCAAGGGTGGTAGGTCTACAAAAGGAACTATGTGTTGTCCCAACGCCTTTTTGAGGTGTGATACATGAAACGCATTATGTACCCTACTATCTGCCGGTAACTGTAACTCATAAGCCACCTCGCCAACTCGCCTGACAATGGTAAATGGCTAGTAGTAGCGTGGCTTGAGTTTCTCAGAGCCCCTCTTCCAAAGAATGGACTGTTTGTAGGGTTGTAACATGAGGTACACCAAATCACCGACCTCAAACGACCGCTCAACCCTCCTCTGATCCGCATACTGCCTCTGTTGATTCTGAGCCCTCTGAATATTCTCTTTAAGATCTCTCATAATATCCTGGTTCTCCTGTAATAGATTACCAGCACTAGGCACTCTGCAGTCGCTCAGTAGAAAATCAATGAAACTCAGAGCATCATAGGCATATAACGCTCGGAAAGGTGGCATCTGGATAGACATGTGGTGAGTGGAATTGTAGCAAAACTCACAAAGATGTAACCACTTCACCCAAGCCTTCTACTACCCTGAAATGTAATTTCGTAGGTATCCCTCCACCCATTTGTTGACGATCTCAAACTGCCCATTTGTCTGGGGGTGGCAGCTAGTACTCGGAGTGAGTTTGGTTCCGCAAAGTTTGAATAACTCCTACCAAAAATTACTCATGAACTTACAGTCTCTATCGCTGGCAATGCTCCGAGGTAACCCAAAAAACCTGAATACCTCCTAAAAGAACAAATCTGCCACCTGTAAAGCTGAGTAAATTGTAGTGATCGGAAAGAAATGTGCATACTTCGTTAATCGATCAACTACCACAAAAATGTTCTCTACCCTAAGCTTTTGGCAAGCCCGTAATGAAGTCCATCGACAAGCATTCCCACTTCCTGTTAGGAATAGGAAGCGGTTGTAATAACCGAGCAGGGTAAGTATGCTCCCGCTTGTTTTGCTAACAAACAGAGCACTCCTTGACATACTGAAGGGCATCTGATTTGAGACCCTTCCATGTGAATCTCTGTAACGACCCCATCCTTGGGTAATTAAAAATTTTCTAACATTTCATTCCAAACATATAAAAGTAACAAGTAACTAAGACATTGCAATAAAATTCTTCCTTTCTTTATTGATAAATACATGCAAGTTACAATATATATTTCCACATGAATTCCATTTTCATTGAAAATATAAATCAGAGTACAAAAGTAAAACAAACTACATACATAGCTCATAAGCTTTTGCACAAATAGTAGTAAGATGGTCCAGGTTCCCTTCCTTTCAAATCTTGGTGTATCCGTCGCCTGCGGTGGAGGAGAAACATCACTCAGGCGCTTTTCCGCCAACCACGGACTGTTAATGCGGTCCCCCGCACATCTATCATTCAATAGATGGCCCTCCCTTCGAACGAAGAGATTGGTAAAGTAACCGGCTGCGACAACCCAACTGAGCATAGTGTTGTGTCCTATACATTTAGAACTTGCTATTTCACAATCCCGAACTAGCATGATGGATCACAATGAACTGACAGTGTAGTCTTGACTATCTCACATCTAAGTGGATGTCGTACCTTCCACTACTTTGGCCAAAGTATTCTCATTCAGTACTTCGAATGAAGGTCATCTATCATATACACTACTCAGGGACGATTTGACTTAAGGCTATCTTACACTACGCGTAGGCTAAGTCCTTCACTGGATTGTCAATCATCCCAGACTATCCTACATCAATCTTATTCAAGACAACAATTATAGGTTCAAGTCCTTCACTGGATTATCTTTCATCCCAGACCAACCTACGACATTCTTACTTACTAGAAATAATCCAACTTGACAAGTAATTCATTCCTTCTCTCCTGTTTCGGAAATCTTTATCCTAGGAGTTCCTTAGCCTATCTCACTTAGTCTAAAACTCTAAGCTGCTTGAATTCACTTGGCTCCTGTCCTTATTTCGTTCCTAGAATATAGTAACTAGTTTACCCTTATTCTCCATATACGGAGATCATACACAACATGCAATATAAAAAGCACATAAATCCTTCATTTTTATCTTTTCTCTTTTATGAAAAATAAGTAAACTATCCCTTGAAGTTCCTTAAGCTATTTCTTAATTCAAAAAGCTTTTCTAAGGAAATTTAACTTATTCCCCAATTCAACAATTCCTTAGAAACATAGAGGTTTCCTATTATTTTTCCTTTCAAACTACAGCATAAAACAAGGCATACTCAAGCAATCTAATCACACATTTTAAAATAAATGACAGAAAATCTACAAAGTTATTTCTCATGCCTGATTTCCTTTTGCGTATGAGCTTGATCGGTAGCTTCAGTCCTTGCTCCACTGTCCTTCGCAGCCTTCTCTCAACTTGAACAAATAATACTTTCAGGTAAATGCAAAAGGTTGCTCTCAGCAATATAGTTCCAAATTGCAAATGGCTTTCAGCAAAAATGGTATTGGTTTTCACAAAATGGTAATGGCTTCTCACAAAATGGTAATGGCTTTCATAAAATAACAATGGCTCTCATAAAATGACAATGGCTCTCATAAAATGAAATTTCAAAACACAAAAATACCACAGCACTGTATTTCGAATTTTCCAAAGCAAGGAGAGTGAATGAAAAATGAGTGTCTTTCAACAATGAGTGAGAACCTATTTATAGGTTTCGAATTCTCATGTTTCCTACCTTGTAGGCATGAGAATTCGACACCTCTTCTTTTGAAAATGTCAAAATCTGCAGTGGCAGTCGAATAGCCAAACACACAGCAAAAGAGTTGATGATTCAACATATTTTTCTAAGAATGTTTCAACATATCACATGCTAATTTCGTGAAGCAACCACGTCTAGGTTAAACTTTATTCATGCCTTCAAAAATGGCGGACTGCAGCACAAATGGCGTCCAAAGTTTCAGTTTGAAAACGTCAAGGGTTTTTCGTAGCCATTTCTATCTTCTATTTACCCACGCGTCCACAATGGTGGCGCCTCATGCAGCTACGACCAAGTCTACATTGTGAGAGCTGGGCGCGGAACTGCATTTGCTGGAGTTTTTCCCCATTTTTTAGCTTTACACAGTCGCGCGATTTCTTCACGGGAAGAAATCCGCGATTTTGAATATTTCTTTTTAGTCTTTCCAAAGTTTAAAACATTTAACTTACTTAATATTTTACATGCATTTACAATGGTCTTTAATAAATTTCGAAATTCTTTTCCTTTTATTATTTTCAATATATTTTCCAAGTCTTTAAATATTTCGAATTTCCTTTGTATGGTAATGCAAGGTATTTACCAAAGACTATGCCATTATTTTTCAAAGGTAAATAAATAATTACCAAAGATTATAAGTCTATATCAAACTTTCCAAAGGTTTAGTCATTTTAATATTCACATTAAAATGTATTAATATATTTTGTATTATATTCAATATAATATTAATATAGTTTTTAATTTACCTTTATTTAAATATATAAATATATCTATATAATATTCGAATATTATATTAGATATATTAATATATTATCGGTAAAACTATAATAATATTGATATTAAATATATTATTAAACATATTAATAACTTACTCAGTTTACACTTAAATATATCTATACATGTTTATTTTCAAATCTCCAATTACGTTATTATAGGCCAGTCAGAGCACCTCTAATAGACGTAATTGTACAAACACGTATATATACATTTAACTATAAATTCCAGGCATCAGTAACTTATCAGTTCACATTTCACATTCAAGGTTCTCAGAACAGTAAGTCAGTCAATCAAGGAACACCACTCATAAAGCATAAAGAAGTAATCAGAAACTCCTAAGCCTAAGGATGACTTATCATGACAACTTAATCTGACTCAGTTCCCAAAACTCTCAATGAAGTGTGTGTATGCTCAGCTTGATCAACTTTACCGGTTACTCGACCAAGCCCCTCTCCCGAGTGATGTCTCCCCTCTGCCTGGAGGAATAGTTCCTGTTCCTGCATCCACAAACATACAATCTCGGCAGTTACTTGTTCATAACATCAACAATATACAAAACGTCTAAGTTAGAATATTCTCAATTCAATACTTTGCATGCAACATAACATCAATAGAAGTACCAACCAAATGAGACAGTCATTTAAATAGAGAACATTCATTTTGATAACAAAACACGTTTTATTCATATCAAAGATTCACACAATACACTCATTTGCCCTATGCAATAGTAGCTATACAATCGGGGTGTAACAATCTCTCTCAAACCTGCATGTAAGTCTTAAAGTACTTGGGATGACCAACCATGGGTGAATCATGAAGTCTTCAAAATCTTTTTCTTCCCCTCAGAACCTGGAACTAAAAATATTCTCCCTTTGTAAATGATAAGATCATTCACAAGAGAGTATTTGCCATCCTGTATAGTCCCATCAATAATGCCAGAAGCCCACGGGTTCTTGGCATACTCCGCTAATATCATGTGACTCCAATCCTTTGAAATCATTGCAATGGAGCTCAAGTGTGGCCGACGAGATAATGCATCAGCAACTACGTTTTGTGTCCCTTTGAAATAGGCAATGTCAAAATCATATGACTGCAATTTGCTAACCCACTTATGTTGTCCCTCATTCAGGTCTTGCTGCCCAAGGAAATGTTTCAAGTTGTTATGATCTGTTTTGACACAAAAAAATTTGCCAACTAGATATTGCCTAAACTTGGCCATAGCATGCATGATAGCCAACAGCTCCTTATCATAAATACTAAAGCCCCTCTCAAGACACCTTAGCTTCCTACTCTCGAAAGCTATCCGATGATGGTCCTGCATGATTACTGCACCAATACCTTCTCCACTAGCATCACAGTGAAGCTCAAAAGGTTTGGTGAAGTCTAGCAACGCCAAAACTGGGCATGTCGTCATCAAATGTTTGAACTTCTCAAAACACTCTTGTGCTTGAGGTGTCCAAACAAATGCTCCCTTCTTTGTCAAATCTACAAGTGGTGTTGCATGTCTCGAAAAACCACTAACAAATCGATGGAGAAAGCACATAATCCCACAAAACCCCTAAGCTGCGTCAAGGTCTCAGTCGTAGGCCAATCAACAATTGTACGAACCTTATCAGGATCCATGCTAACACCCTCTCCACTGATGATGTGACCCAGATAAAGCAACTCGGCCATGCCCAATGCACATTTGGACTCCTTGGCATACAAGGACTCCCTATCAAGTAAGCTCAGCACAGTATCCAGGTGAGCCAGGTGCTCCTCCCAAGATCTGTTGTAGACTAATGTATCATCGAAGAACGCCAAAACGAATTTCCTCAAATGACGTTGGAAAACCCTGTTCATCATGGACTGAAAGGTGGCTGGAGCGTTGGTTAAACCGAAAGGCATAACCAAAAAGTCGTAATGTCCACAATGACATTTGAAAGCAATCTTCTCAATGTCTTCCTCTCAAACCCTGATCTGATGGTACCCTGTCCTCAAATCTATCTTCGAGAAGTAGCAAGCCCCATGAAGCTCGTCTATCAACTCATCAATACGCGGAATGGGATACTTGTTCTTGATGGTTTTCTTGTTCAACATCCTATAATTGATGAACATTCTAAGTGTATCGTCCTTCTTCTTCACCAATACAACTGAAGAAGCAAATGGAGACTTACTCGGCCTAATATGTCCCATAGCGAGCAACTTTTTGATGGTTTTTTCTATCTCATCCTTCAATCACTTCGGGTGCTAGAAAGGAGTAATCATAATGGGCTTGGTGCCCGCCTCCAACTCAATAATATGCTCAATGCCCTTGTCTGACGGACTACCAAGAGGTATATCACTAAACACCTTCTTATGCTTCATTCGAAGCTCCTATACATCAGGATGGTAAGGTGTTTTATGCTACTCCTCATAAGATGGCTGCAATTGACACGCTTCTGCCCACTCAACCATGTCATTTCGAATTAGCCTCTCCATTCTTCTGAGTGTAATAACTTTCAAACTACTGTCCTAGATGGCTTTTAGTACGTGATTTGTTCCATCAACCTTAAATTTCATCTCCATCACCCTAAGGTTGAGAGTAAACTCACCGATTGCATGAAGCCACTTCATGCCAAGAACCACATCGGTGTCACCCATTGTAACCACATAAAAATCTGTCTTGAACTCATAATTGTTGAGCTTCATAGGCAGATCTGAAATCATCCTCTCACACTTGAGAGTGTAACCATCTGCAACCTTTACTTTGATGCCTTCAAATTGTTGTGTTTGAATCCATCTTTTCTCCACTAAGCATGCATCTATAAAATTGTGGGTTGCACCTATGTCAAGTAGTGATATGACTCTTTGGCTAGCCAAGAGTCCACGCTAACAAAAAGAGCCTTCCCTTTGCATAATTGGCATGTGAGCTTCTTGTAGCTCTTTTTCCTCTTCTCTTTCCACTGAAATTTCTGAGTTTTCTTTTTCAAAACCATCTTCATCAGCTTGCTGGTCCAAAAAATCAGAACTAACTTCTTCCTCATAAAACCATTCTAACTGTCTATTTTGTCCCTCTGGCTTTAGAGGACAGTCATGGTTTATCCGACTCAACTTTATATCATAGGGCCCTTCGCAATAAAAGCAAAGTTTTCTCCTTCGTAAATCATTGATTGTTTCACGATCTAAAGGTGCTGCAAACTTTTTCTTTTGGTCAAAATTTTCTGATTTTTTAAAATCAAGTTTGCTATCCCTATTGGATGAAAAAACAGATTTGTTGTCCCTATTTGATGAGGATGCATTGGAGTTGAACTTACTGTAATGTCCCCTAATTTAATAATCCTAGAAAAGCATAGAACCATCTTAAGACTTATAATAAATGTTATACAAACATAATTTAACTCAAGAAAATTGGTTTAAATCCTATTTCATGTAAAGCACATATTTCAATGTTTGGTACTTTCAATTTACACAATTTAAGAAGGAGACAATAACGATGTTGTCAACTAGGGTATTACTGTTTGAACATGAAAGGTTGCTCATTTCCGAATGGAATAGACTTCCGCCTATTTCTATCCCTAACCTTGTGGGATGGTAGATTTACTATGCCAAGGGTGCATGAACCATCTCGAGTTGGACACCCTCAAGGATTAGTTACCCGTCTTGGGCTTCGTCCAATATGAGGTGGATTTACCCGCCTTTCCCTTCCACACACTCCCTATCCTCATCAAGCGTTATGACAGAGTTTTTGGTTGAGATCTATCTTTCAAGATAAAAACCATAATCGTTTGTGGAGATGCAATAATTGCTGCAAGCAACATTATTGCATCCCAAAGAGCAACAGACGATATTAAGTTTTGATCTATCCATTTAACTGATTTATGTATTTTGCAAATCTATATATATAAATATATCTAAAGGTCTTTGTACTGTAGTGAACAATATTCTAGATTAATTTGGATTTGGCACTTACCTGTAGCTGGGCACTCTCGCTTTTCTTGAACTAGCTTTGGTTTGACGTCTTTATCACGTCTCTCTCTTGCATTGGATGACTTCGCTTGCAGGCTGAACGGCTATGAATGGCGTTGAGATCCTTCCTCTCTCCTATCTTTCCCAAATTTCATGTTCTATTTATATTTTGAGCATCCATGAAGTGAGACGTCACTTCAATCTATTTCTTGGCATGGGACGCACCTTTTCTTCTTATCGTCACCTTCAAAACATGGATCACACCTTTTGGAAATAATTTGATGCCTGTAATTGTTATTTCTTATAGATAGAATACAGCTCAGGGATACATTTAAATTTGAATGTGATACAAGTGCTATCTTAATCGTGGTTAGCTCGCCCTTTAGAACATTCTCATCTAACTACAGCCCGGTATAGAGGATGCCATGCTCAATTAGCGTAGCCTCCATTTCCTTTAAATTGAAGAGATGATTCCTGTAATCCCTCCATCCATCTTCTTTTACTATTGATTCTTACGCCTCCTTATACCAGTGATGGGGTGAGAGACATACCCCTTCATGGTATGTGTTTGCCCCCAAGAGACGTTTGTTGGTTAAAGATCTAGGTCAAACTATGCTTGTCGAGGTGAAACGGTTGAATAGCATCAACATCTCCTGCCTCTCAGCTTACTCGGCCAGAGTTCTCCATGGCAACAGACATGACATTGTTCTCATGACGGATTGATGAAATGACGCAAAATCGTCATGCCATGGTTTCTTTGTATATTCTCGATAATACTTCAATTTGGGCATCTCCCATTACTATCTATCAAATTTATATTTTATATATTATAATGATTATAATCGTCATTGTTTTTAATATAATTTTATATTCAATAATCATAATATTATTTTATCTTCATGTTTTTATAAATTAATATTTATATTTTGATATTCATAATATAATAATTATAATTATACTATTGTCTTTTGACAATTATAATTATATCGATGGCAAAAATTCTTAATATTATTTTGTTATCTCAAATGTCTCAATTTCGGGGACATGACACTTACTCTGTGGAATAGTAAGTTCCATGCTACGAGCCTTCCTCATAGCTTCCTGTAAAGTGGAAGGATCAAAGGCTTTAATCTAGCCCTCCATTGGCTCAAAAAGCCCTTCCACAAAGAGAATAACCAGCCTTCTCTCTGAAACCCCTGTGACCATAACCGAGATTCTTTGAAATTCCCCAATATAGGATTCCAAGCTGCCCAACTGTTTGAGTTGTGCCAAGTCTCTGAAATACAATTCAAGGTCCTTCTTGTCAAATCTTTCCACAAGTCTATTTGTGAATTCCAGATATGTTGTAATCCGGTCATGCTACAGGGTGATCATACCATGGTGCCACCAATCATGGGCTACACCATCCAAATGTAATGTTGAGAACCTTATGGCATCATCCTCCGCCATTGGACATAAAGTCAGGAATGTGTCAAGCTTGCCAATCCAAGCTCTAGCCGTGACTCTACCGCTGCCATCAAAGGTAGGAAGAGTTAATTTATTTGTAGCTTGTCTTAGATCATTGTTTCTATTATCTCTAGGCCTCCTATCAACCCAGTTCCTGCCATGTTCTCTCTTTTGGCTCATGAATCTATCGAAGTTAAGGTAATCCTTAACTCTATGGGGTAAAGCCCCCCATTCATCATGCAATGTCATGATGTTGTCAGTGAAGACCATTTCACCTTCTCCCTCCTCCATGATGCCCTCATCTTGATCACGCCTGGCAAAGTTAGGACGTGTGGGTCTCTCATAGGTGCGGGTAGGAGTAATTCTCAAGCGTTGATCTCCATGCACACTGCCATCTTCCTCCTGTTCATGTGGTCTCCTGTGAACAGTCAAGTGTTGCACTGTTGTGCTCAGTTGTTGCAATACATTTGTCACCTGCTCCTGTCTTGCCACTAGGCCTCTCAGAACATCTTTGGCCTCTTTGTCTTCAATCCGAGCACGCGTTGGAGGTTCTTCATTTACATCTCTGTCACCCATTTCCTCAAACTGATTGTCAAAGCCAAATTCCTCAAACAGATTTCTCTGACTACCAAGCCTCCTGCGTTGGTAAAACATGTACCTGCCTTAATAAGGATGCATATGGTGGTTACCCCATTAGGCTGGCAGGAATATGAGCTTTGATACCACTGTGAAGAGCCCAGATGGCTCCAACTCGAATCTTGTAGTTTTCCTTATCTTTTTGTGGCTTTTTAATGATTTTTAAGAAGGGTTTCTAGACAGAAGTAGAAGGGACATCCAAGCATAAATGGAGATAAAACTGAATTTAAAACTAAATCTGATAAACTAAAATTTAATAGCAAATCTGGCAATTTATACAATGAAATTGCATACAAAGAACATACTTGAAACTCTCCAGAATATTTCAATAAAGAAGTTTTGCATATGCCAGGCGAAAATAGCCGAAACTGATGAAATAGCACACCTAGGGCATAGATCTAAATTCTTCCACTTAGAAACTAGAGGAAGTGTGCTAGAAGAGGTAGGTGCCTAAGATGGAGCAAATAATTGGCCAAAAGGAGAGGCGTTTTGCCTCTAGTTTCATACGCCCCTTTCTAGGAGGTGCGCCATCCAATGCAATCTGTACGGCCACAAAAGATGCTAAATCTTCTTTATTGAAAGCAAATACTATTGTTGAACATGGTGTCCAAGATGTGAAGCCCTCTTCTTATTGCAAACTAAAACATTGCTCAAATAAACTCCGATGAAGATCACTGAAGACTCCAGAATGAAGCCCTCCCAAAATGCAATGATTTGGCTAGTATCTCACAGCCTCAAAGTAGCCAAACACTAAAGATTTGTCGTTTCTCCAATGGTGAAACCCTCTAGTAAACTTGTCTCAAACAAAATCACAGAGAAATAAGAAATTGCAATGTCAAATGATAATCTAATATCAGGTCGACTTGCAATGATTTTCCTTATACTTCCCAAAAGGCACGTATTCCAAGAAAGTATGATTTCCTTCATTAAAATACATTTAAATGTATTTTGATTTATTTCAATAGTTTCCCCAAAAATACTTGGGCTCACTTTCTTGGGTCTTTAAGTGATTTTAATATCACTTTATAGAGTAATATTTTAATACTTTATAAAGTATTTAAGTTGCGTTTTTCTTATAAAGTCAATTTGACTTTATATTTAATCATTTAAGTTAAAAACATAACTTAACCACTAAAATACTCATAACTTCCTCCAAACTCAGTATAATCTTGTGCCATCAAAAGCTGACAAACACTGAACTCCATATACCTATACTGGTACCAATACTGAGGTGAAAGGGGTAGGAATGGAAATACCCACCAAAACGGACACTGACCCTCTAACCAAATCCTGTCTACCCACGAGGGTCCAAGAAAAAGGCTAAGTCCACTGCTCCTGAACACTGACTAGAATGGGGACATTACATTAATCCATAGCATGGAAACTCAGGCTCAACAAACCAGTGTCTTTAAACCAGTCCAAGCTAATAACTTCCCTATGATAAGAAGTTAGGTGTCACAAAACAGAGAGAAAGAAAATTTATATCCCATAATGATTTAAGAGACAACAATGTAGTTGGTACAAATGTTGGTGCCAAAGAAACAAATGTACTTTTCTATACGATACATAAAAAACAGTTCAAATAGACTTTCCATCGGGCACAGTAATGGTTTGGAAGATCAGTAAGTTTGAACTCCTATGGTCCCTTACAAATATATAATGACTATGTGGCTGACCATAGAATTGAATAAACCCTTTGTGTTGTCTCCACGTATATTCTACTAAACATCATCTTGGTGTGCATACACTAATTGTAGAATACATTGCATTATCAACATCATTGGAGGAGATTTACCAGCAGATAATAATCTCACCACAAGAAGGATAGCTCTTCTCTTCACCACTTGAGAATTCAAGGCTAAACTATTCTCTTTACTGAAAACTTATGACCATATGTGTAAAATTCACCAAGTACCTGTGATTAATTTTCTACACAAGAAACTCAACCTCTTAACTCACTGAGCTTCCAACAAGTTTACAGACTGACATGTGCTGAGTACTCACAAGTACCGGCATGTCTATAGGAGAAACTCATGCATGTCAAATTTTGCCAAGTTTTTGCCGCATTTTGCTTAGCTGTGAATTAAGTAATTTTTTAATTTGGCTCTGCTGATTTTTCGCCAAGTCCAAGTCTCTGAACTATGATAATGACCTACTTGATTTACAGCCTGCTTTGGGAAAGTCATCTGGTTTAACAAAATTAGGGAGCAATCTCAATGCCACAATGACAGATTGATTTGTAATTATATAGGATTGGCTATTGATGGTCTAGAAATTGCAACCATGTACATTCTCTTGTAGTAGCTGATCATCTGACACTATTTTGCAAATTTGATGTTATGCTGCTGTCTTTTTAAACCACAAATATTTAATTAGTGTGGAAATAACTTGATGTAGTAAGTTGTAGCCATACATTCTCAAATTTGGATTTGCCTCTAGGTTCAATTGGATTCACATCTGCCTAAAAGAAAATTCAAATTTGAGAATGTATGGCTACAATTTACTACATCAAGGTATTTCCACACTAATTAAATGTTTGTAGGGTTAAGAAGGTAGCAGCACAACAACAAATGTATAGGTTTGTAAAACAAGTAGCTGCTCACATATATTAAGGGGATAGGATATCCAATCTTGTGAACACATTTTAGTTAGAAAAATCCATTCAGAGTTAGCTTGGGGCCATATGAACTCAAGATATGCAAAATGGTATACAATGAAGGCTTTGGGTAGAAAAATAGCAACTTACATCACCGCTCAATGATGTTTTCCATGATGAAGAAATTTATTGGTTTTAGAAAATAGAAGAGCCTAAAACTACATAATTTATACCCCATGAATCATATGCAAAGGATATTATGTTGAATTCAGATTTTTCAGTTTGTTGTGATGCCATTACATTTCAACACATTGGGCTTAATAAATCCTTTCATTTCTCAAATCAAACCAACGTGTAGACACTGAAAATTGACCACTTTCGCTTGTCAATTTACCCATAATTCAACCAATTATCTATCCTCTATATTAATTAAATAACACCTTATTATTTAATTAATATTCATTATCCATTATCCCTTCTATCTTAATCTATTTCTTCTATCATCTTTAAATCCTAGCCTAAACAAAATAATTACCTTTAATTATTTACTCCCACCACTTATCCCTTTCCTCCAAAAATTTAATTCCCCTCATGTCACATCCTCCATAACTTTCCTCTAATCCTAATTAATTTGCATAATACTGGATTAAGGACGTGCACATTCCTAATCCTTGATTAGGGAGGTGTCACATCCTCCATAAAATGCAAGTTGTCCCTAATCTTCCTCCATTAGCCTAATTCCCCCACTAATCCCTCACTAGCAAATCTCAATCCTTGATTAATTAGCCTAGTCTAACCCATGGTCAACCCCCTAATAAATACTACCCATTTATTCCTCCAACACCCCTCATGGAATTTTTAATTCCATTTTACAATCCCCATGTCCTTTCCAATGGAATTTTAAATTCCATTTATCTATCCAAGGTTGCTAAAGGAATTTTTAATTCCTCTTCCCTTTCCCTAAGGAATATTAAATTATTTTTAATTCTCCCCATGTCCCTAAGGAATTTTGTATTCCTTTTATCCTTCCCATGCACATTTGGTCAGCCCTTGATCTTCTTCCCACCTTTCAATCTCCACCGTCCGTTCCCATCTCCCTTGGCTAAATGACTAACACTTAGTCATTTTGGCATGCTACCACATTCTAACACAACCAATCTAGCACATTCAACCATCACATTCATCTCAATCCCTCACAGTCTCTCAAGCCATTCTTGCATCCATTATCATCTATCCTCACTTTGCATCCAAATCAAGCAAGCGCAAGCCGTTATGCTGCCGAAATCGATGTAGAGCACACATATCAAGCCATCAAAAGGGGCAAACAAGCTCATCAAGCTCAAACAAGGTAATAGTTTGGTATTTTATTTGTAAGTTTGAGTTACAACTTTAAGTCCTAATCCAAGTGTTTTGTTTTGTTTTTATCCTTTTGCTTGAGTTTATTTCTTGCATTTTAGATGGGGTAAAAACACCTGCATGCATGGGTGGTAGGGAGGGCGTCCCTCCAAGGTGGCCGAGGATGGTGGCATGCGCGGCCACGTTAGAGTTGTACGGGGGAGGTAGGTGCCGGGTGGCAAGCCACGATGGCAGAGGTGAGTTTGCTTGTCTCATCGATGAGCTTTAAGTACGGAGAAGACAATTCATTTTATCTTCTCGAGACGTAGGAAATGATGGAAGTTACTGGGAAACGGGTTATTACCTGCATTTGGACAGCTCGCACGAAAGAGAAGGATGATGGTGCGGCTGGCGGTGGTTGGCAGTCAATTCAATTAAGGCTTTTACAGCCTTTCTTTGGCATTTGATTTGGTTCAATTTTGCGGGTGAAGTTTGGTAGCTATTCTGTCGAGTGCTTCTTGCCAGGAGCTAAATGGTTGGGTCCTCTAAATTTGTGATAGAAGTATCGGTTGCGAGTGTGGCTCGATTCGGGGCAGGCACCCCCATTTCGCTCAAGTCGAAGGATAGGCTGACTACTTTTCGAACCATCACCGATCAACGGCTCAAAAGAATTATGCTCAATTATGAGCCATTGGTGTTAGTTGCAGTAAAAATGGTCTTGGGTTTGAGTCACCTTGAGGAAAAAGAGTACAGGCGTGACAATTTACAAATATCGTCCCATTTCTTGGCATCGCTACTAGATAATCTAGATCCAAAGGAAGAGGCAAGGAATTTGATGCGCAAAATGTTCATTCCTAGTTTGCTTGGCGGAATGGACAAGCTCCTTTGAGTGGTGGTGGTAGGAAGAGGATGTCTGCGGACCTCGGAGGTGGAGAAGGTGAACGACGAAGACACGATGAAGCTTTATCTGTTCCTCTTGGACCTTCAAAGACCAGGGTTGATGAGGCATAGGGCCATAGTTGCGGTGGCTGTTATCTTTCTGAAGAAATTTTTCGAGCTAATGGCGATTGATTGCGAGGAATGGAAAGCGGATTTCGAAGACTTTGTGTTTTTGAATAAGTTTTTGTAAATGGCGAAGTATGTTTAAGTATACAACAAATAGATGTTTTTTTGTTAATATAAGCATTGACTAGTTAGTTATGTTTAAATTATAGACTGTTCGATACTTTGGCATGTATTTTTTGGGGGTTTGTACATTTTCAGGACATAGTTTTTGGTTTTTGGTAAAAATTCGCTCTATACCTGCATCGTAGACGGTTGTACTCTGGATTTATTAATATAATATCATCCTTATGTATCAAAAAAAAAAAAACACCTGCATGCACAACCTACTTACAAGATTAACTAACTATTGATATATTATAAACTAACCTTTATTTATGTATTATCTAAACTATATTTATTATACTAGATTATGATGTAATTCCCCCCCTTCTTACATCAATCCAAACAAAGGACGGAAATACATATAGTACTTGAAAAAATAGTTATAAAAAGATGTGTAAGTGTAAGAATTACAAATGAAAATTTTGCAAACTTGTTTTAAACATTTGAATTTTGAAGTGAACATTAACTTGGTGTCACTCCTCTTCTTGATCCTCCTCAACCATCTTGGCTCTTCATTTTCAATCTTTCACCTTACACTTATAGCTCTCACTCTCACACTCACACTCAAACTATTAGCTTCTTGTTGATTTGTTTTTGTGAATTAAAATTAGGATAGGAGCCAATTTTATAGAGTTTGTGGGGTTTGGGTGGAGCCCATAGGCCATTAGGGTTGAACTTGGGCACGAAGTTTAAAGATATTTTTCTTTTCTTTTTTTTTTTTGGTCATCTTGTTGGAGGAGATTCTTGGGCGTCCCCAAGACAGTCAAGAGACTCCTAGGAGTCCCCCAGACATGTCGGCATCCCCAACCTCTCGACAGCAATGCTGGTGGCAAAGCTGCAAGAGGACATCCCCCCAAGTCTCTGAGACGTCCCCATCTCGGAAACATGAGGTTTTTTTTGTTATCCATTTTATTGTTTCATCTACATCTTGTGATTTTTTAATGGTTCCAATCACAATATCCCATAAATCTTTTTCAATTAGAATTAATTGTATCTTTATCTGCCATGTATGAAAATTGTGACCTTCAAATTTAACAATAGTAATTGATTTTTCCATTTCAATAACCTTATTACTCCAAAAGATCTATATAACTTCAAAAGTTGAAATCTTAAAATTATTTCTATATCAATTAAGGTTTGCACTCATGATTTTCGAACAAATAGTAACAAAACTTTGTACCTCCTTATAATACTTATACCTCCCTAATGGACGTAGTTTTTATGGTGCATAAAACATCATAAAAATTCAAACCATACACCAATATATTTCAAATAACTACTTTTCGCACAGCAATGAACATATGAAGAATTATACCCAAGCAATGAAGACCCTTTCCTTTCTTAGCAACTCAACTTGTTTGGATAACACGCCCTTTGCCTAGAACTTTCTCTTTATCACTTCATATGATTACTTCAATCTTCAAAAACTTTCATGTAGCCATAGGAATCACTGCAGGCTCTTGATCCACTCCAACTATTACAATATAGAATAGTGTATTATGTGCCTCATCTACCATTCGATGGCAATATATTCATGGATGGTGAGAGTTTGGCAGTGGAATGCTTCATTAAGGAGTTGTGAATAGAAACATTTATAAATCAGATGTCCTATTTAAAGTAGAATATGGGCTGCCTCATAATTCAATATGCAGCAACAATTGCAGCACTCCCAAAAACCTTCACAACACCCCTAAAAAATTGTGCAACAACTAACACAACCAATATCAATGCCTCTTCAAACATTAGAACTGTTCTACTATGATCTTCATCTTCTTCTGAAGAATGGTGTGGAAAACTAATTCACATATGTTCCAATCACCTTCTGCGAAATACCACGCCATCATTTCACAAGCACACATTTTTCATCACTTCACAAGCACAACACTCAAAGATGCTCCGATAACATTTTAGAAAATGGAAGAGCCTAAAACTTAATAATTAATGCACCATGAATCATATGCAAAGGATATTATATTGATTTCATCTTTTTCAGTTTGTTGTGATGCCATCAATTTCAATACATTGGACTTAATAAAGCCTTGCATATCCCATATCAAACCAACCTACTTATAGGAATAACTAACTACTGATAATTATAAACTAACCTTTATTTATGTATCATCTCAGCTATATTTATTATATTAAAGATGATGTAATATTCCAACAATTGGAGACCAAAGTTGTCAGTGATTTGGATTTGGAATATAAAGTAAGAAATACAAAATGAAATATTTTCAAATATCTACAAACTTCATACTTGTGTATATAAAATTCAACTGAAAGTACTTTTACTTCTTTATACAGGCCATTTATCAAATTAACTTGAAAAAACCTATGTTCCACCAAGTTTCCGATATGGGGGGATGGCGGAATGAGTTTTGGGGACGACATTTGTTTAGGGGATTTTTGGGGACGGGGGGACGGCTATATATATATATATTTAAAAATATAGGGAAATTTTAGATATTCATACGAGCAATGATAATCATTATATCATAACAATGAACATTCATAAAGTTGCAAATGTAATCACCAATCATATTGGCATATGCATCATAGAGTCAAACAAATTAATACTACAGCTACCTAATTGCTTCCATGGACCAAAATTCATGTCAAACAGTCAATGTGCATATGATATAAAATAATAAAATGCCCAAAGGCTATAGGTTTGCACTACAAATGTCAAAATGACAAAGTCACAAGTGTCCAAAACATAGTAATAGAAAGTATTATGGCTGCCTCTACTTGGCATCTGCCAACATTGCATCAAAATCAGACTCTGAGTCTGAGTCACTGTCACTATGAGTATGAGAGGTTGGCTCATCTAACAGAACTCCAACCAAACCCTCCTCTTTCTCTTCTCACTTTGCTCTTGGCTGCAATTTTTTTTTTGGCAAGTTAAAATGAGGTCAAATGAAGGTAAAAAGAAGTTTTAAGTTGCCATATTAGGGTTGGGAGGGCGTGGGGTCCACAAATAAAAGCATTAAAAAAAACAAATTTTAAATTTGGCTTTTTTTTTGTGTTAAATTGCTGTTGGGAAAAAGGGGACGGTCGGCTATCCCTAGGACGGTTGAGGGACGGCTAGGCATCCCCTAGATGAATGACCGTCCCCCAACTGTTTCCGAAGCGTTTCCTCAATTTGGGGACGTCCCCAAAGAAAAGGAAACTTTTTGGGGATGGCTGTAAACCGTGCCCCAAGCGTCCCCCGTCCCTGAGACGTCCTCGGTACTGGTACAGTGGGCAAAAGACTAGGGGATGCGTCCCCATGTTTCCCTGAAAAAAACCAAACATATTGAAACAAGAAATTGTGTATATATTGAAGTGGGTACAAGGAGCCGCATATTGCGACTCCAACCTCAGGTATATCTGTTTGTGAGAGGCTCTCACTGACGGATATACCCGAGGTTGGAGTTGCAGCAACATATGCATTAATTGTCATCTCAAAAAATACAAGCCATAAAGATACTGTGAAATAGTTGATCCTCATATGTTGTAGCTTGGATCAAGTGTCATGTGATGGCATACAAACTTGGCATCCTGTGTGTGTGTGTGTAACTGTATAGGTATGCATGCAAACTTGGCATCCTCTATGTGTGTAGATATGTATGTGTGTGTATACATATGCATGCAAACTTGGCATCATGTGTGTATAGGTATGTTATGTATGTGTGCGTGTAGGTATGTTATGTGTGTGCATGTACAGTATGTGTGATAGTGTATGTATGTGTGTGTGTACACACCTATACATACATATATATACACCTACATACCTACGTACACACACATCATACATACCTAGACACACACATATATACATATAACTACATACATGTATACATATACTAGTAATACATACACATATATCCACACATACATACAAGTTGTGTATATAAAAACTTCATACTTGTGTATATAAAATTCAACTGAGAGTACTTTTACTTCTTTATACAGACCATTTATCTTGCAAGGGTAAACAATTTACAACTTTTCTCCTTCTTGAGAGTTACAACTTCTAATATATTTATTATTCAAAATTTCAATCATTCCTAAGTTGTGCTTGCAGATAGGGCACTGGCCATAAATTTTAACATGAAAATTTGGAATTTAAGGATATCATTATTTAACCATAACCTAGTTTTCCATGACTTCCTTATATACAATTCTAACTTATTTATGGAAATTAATATGGTGTTTGAGCTCCAAGTAAGTATAACTTGAGAGGGCCTGTTAGAATAAGAATTTACATTCAAAAATGTTTTTAGTTGTAAAAATTCATATAGATTTTATTGAAAACTTCATTTTCTTATGTTTGTTTAAAAAATTTTAATCACTATTTCTTGTTGCTACCGATATTGTAGGTTAAAACTTAATCACAATGGCATCCATCTCTGCAACTGGTTCAGACTCAATAAGTTCAAGCCAGCCCATTGGCAGGAGACCCCTTGGTAGTCGTGATCCCACTTGGAAATATGGCATAATGAGCCAATACAAGGGAGTTTTATTTGTACCTCATGCACGAAGAGGCTTAGTGGAGGCATCAATTGCCTCAAATACCATCTTCCTGGTATTCCTTGCCATGATGCCAAGGAATGTCAAGCAGCACTTGTAGAGGTGAAATGAGAGATGGTGAAATGAGAGATGATAACCCTTCTTGCAACACTAGATGAAAAAAATTGGAGAGGGCAAAGACGCAAGCAAACATACAAGAAGCCATTGCTCCTAATTTGTCAAGAGAATCTAAGGTGGATATGCAAGGCATTGTGGGCTCTAGTTGCGACCCACGTATAAGTACCTAATCCTCCCCATCCACTTTGAGAAAGTTCCAGTTTTTTGTGCCTAGAAATGAACATGGATCAAAACCTTCATAAGAAGTTGTTGGGTGGAATAGGGAGGTGCACAAAGAAGAAAATAAGGCTTGTCCAAACTTTTGGTATTATAACAACTTTCCCTTCAACATGGCAAGGAGTCCATATTGGGAGTGTTTGGTGACAAAACTGACAGTTGCAAGGAAAGGGTACAAGGCCCCCTCTCCAAAAGATTAAAGTTGCAAGTTGCTCAAAGATGGTATTGTAGATGCAAAACAAATTGCGGAAGATGAAAAAAAGCAATGGCGAAAATATGGATGCACAATTATTTCAAACGAGTGGACTGGTGGAAAGAACTGCACTCTCATAAATTTTTTCGTGGCTTCAAATGGTGAGTTGGCTTTTCTAAAGTCAATTGATGCTTCCAAAATAATAAAGAATGCAGAAAATTTGAGCTTTATGTTGGAGGAGGTTGTTTTAGAGGTGGGCATAGAAAATGTTGAAATGTTGTCCAAGTTGTAGCTAACAATGCAGCAGCATATGTGGTGGTTGGAAGATTGCTGCAAGAGAGGCATCAAACACTTTTTTGGACCCCTTGTGCAGCTCATTGTCTTGACCATCTTTTGGAGGACATAGGCAAAATTGATTGGGAGAGACCAATTGTAGAAGAAGCAAGAGATATAACAAAATATATATATATATATATATATATATATAATCACCCATGGATTCGTCAATTAATGAGAGATCACACCAAGGGGAAAGAGCTTGTGCGATCGGGTGCTACAAGGTTTGCAACTAATTTTCTAACGTTGCAAAGTATTACTAGTTTATTGACTCCCTTGAAGCATATTTTTGTGAGTCAACAATGGGTACTCAACTTATTCAAATAAGTTTGAAGGGGAAAGGATTGCAAAAATAGTTTTTGATGGTGATTTTGCAACTAGAGCTACATAGATTGTCAAGGTAAATTCAAACTTAATTTATTTTTCAAATTGAATCCTTTAATTATAAACTTTAAAAGTATTTTGCTCCATTGTAAGTTCTAATTTAAATTTGCTTCTTCTATGTACATTGTAGGTAACTGAGCCATTGGTGAGGGTTTTGGAGTTGGTGGTGTTGTACCCCAAATTAAAATTTTCACTACACTTAGGCATTTTGAAGGAATAAGTCAAAATACTGTTAAATCTATCAAAAATGTCAAAATTGGGGTTTGCATGTCTTGCATGAGGTTCAAAAATTTAGAAATTTCAAAATCAGGCAATCTGGGTCGATTCAAAACAATCAAACCTACAATACCCAGATTTCAGTTTTTCATCCCTAAATTTTAGGAAAATTTTTATTTTTAGCAGTTTTCTAAAAATAGAAACTTTTTTTGGGTTTTTCTGGGTTTCTTAAGAAACGGATACTTGTAAAATTTTTTAAAAATAGAAAGTTTGGATTTTAGGGTTAAGACTGATTTTGATTGGCTTAAAATACTTCCTCATCAAGCTAGTGCAGTCAGAATCACAAAAATATCAATTTTACCCTATTGAATCTATTTTGCTTTTTTAGAAGCTTTTACGGAGATCCAAGGTCATCAATGGAGGTCAAACAACTGCCAGGTGTCAGAATCAAATGTGCAAGCATCAAACAGAGCGTCAACGAACAACGTGCACGAAGAACAAGGAACAGGCAAAGCAAGTTTGAAAAAATGAAAAATGCAAAATTTTGTCTAAGTCTGGAAACTTCAAGCGCCCCAATCAAGAAGAGGCACCCATACTTCAATGCCTTAGAATATTTTTGATTCCGACGGTCAAACACAAAGAAGGCACGTTAAACAAGGTGAAAAGTTGAAAAAATTCATAAATTTTTCTAACTCTGCCAACCATGGGCACCCCTGAAGGAGAAAGGCGCCCAGCTATTCAAGAGGTCAAAAGCCAGAATTAGGGTTTCTGCCTCCAAGCCAATGTTGCTCAGAATCATCCCAGCTCCACAACGAATCAATCAACACGCCTGTCAAATCATCCAATCATCAACAAATCCAAGACAAACAGAGGTCACGGAGAGAGATGTTTTAAGACTCTGAAGACGAAGAACACAAAATAAAAACTAAGTCTGGAGAAGATGGGCGCCCCTGAAGGAGAAGGGCACCCAAACTTTTGAGGTGCTAGATGATAAAATTTGTAGAAGGTCCTTCCAATGTAACTTCATCATACTGGATCCAGCTTTCCAACACAACCATAAGCTCGTCCGTTAGAGTTAACAGCCGTCAGATCTCGCAAGCCGAACAGAGGGGAAAAAGTATATAAAATGACAGAAGTTGGAAGCAACAGGGAAATTCAAAATAAAAACTAACACTGGAAGCCATGGGCGCCCCTGAAGGAGAAGGGTGCCTAGGGTTTAGAGCCACTAGAAGTCAGTTTTCGGAGATCATGTATCCAGAAGACCCCTTCCAGAATCTTATTAGCTATCCAATGAATCCGTCAGCCAGTCGGTCTGATCAACACAGTGCCCGAAATCATGAAATCATCTGAAGGTCAGAAGACAAGAAAGGTTTTGAAAATCATGAAAATGGCTAACACTAGAAAAAATAGGCGCTCCTATCAGAGATAGGCACCTGACAATTCGAAGGGTCAAATGAAGTTTTTAGCAGATGACGTCTCCAGAACAATATCATCAAATTCAATCTAGCTCCGTAATGAAATATTCAGTTTGATCGCCAGATCAATCAAGAAGCTAGGATACAGAGTTGAAACAGGGTTGAAAAATGAACGAAAGATGAAAATGATGGAAAATTGGCTAAGTCTAGGGAGACTGTACACCATACCTCAAGAAGGGCGCCCAACTTCTCATGCCTTAGTAAAAAAAATTTAGAATTTTCAAAATTTTCAAAAGAGAGAAAAAACGCCTTTGCTCAAGGCATGAACCAAGTTTAGGGTTTTGAGAAGCTGTTTTCAAAGCAAAAACTTATTTAAGGACACCTCTATGTATTATTTTTCATATTTTCTTGCAGGTGTCTTCAAAGAGAAACAGAGCAGCAACTTCAAACCTATGTTTTTCAAGATTCAAGAACCTAAACTTGCTGGTTTTTCATAAAATTTCTTCATCAAGAACATCAAATTTGTGAAGAAGAAAGCCATTACTTTCAATTTTCAGCAAGCTGGTCCATATTTTTTCTATCTTCTGGACAAATTGTTGAAGAATTTTCTCAAGGTTGCAGCAATTGCTTTTATTTTGCATGTCAGAGAAAACTTCAAATTCTTTCATTTCTAATCTTTTGGGTCTATACTAAACCTACTTCTGGACAAAACCCATATCACAGCTTTTTCAGGGAAACTTAAAGTTGTTGCTTTTTCAATCAGAAGCCAAGGTTTGCAAAATCTGATCCACTGGGTTCATCCAGAATATGCTCATGAACAATACCCAGATGCCAGCTTTTTTTGCTTTTTTTGGAGAAAATTAGGGTTTGCTGCTTTTTCAGTCTTCACTTCAAATTTTCAAAAAACGGACGATCTGGGTTGGCTTGTAACGAAATTCTAATCAAAACCCATATCTCAAAAAAAAAATTCAAAATTTCATCCGTTTGAGGAAGAAAAATCAACAAGCTAAATTTAGAAAGTTTGCTAAAACTTGTCAAAACCTAGGCATGTTTACTGTCAATCTTTAAGTTTTGCATGATGGAGTACATTCCTATAGAGTTCAAGACCAGATCAGCGCTATACCATGATTTCATAGAGACGGTCGAGACTGACTTACACCGTATTAAGCTAGTATTCAATCTACGTCCTTTGGAAGATGCAGGCAACACCACCATCAGGCATCTTGGCCATTCAGGTCTTCTCGCAGCAGCGCCCATACCTTTCTCAATACAGAGCTTAGAATTCATAATTGCTTGTATCAAGCATTGTAATCCAGTCGCAAGGGAAATCCAGTCAGTTGATGGAAGAATCATATGCAGCTTAAAGCCAGACATGATTGAGAAATGTTTCTCCATCCCACCATGGCCTAGAAGTGTTACCATCAACATTGAAGAATGTGAAGGATATGGGAAGAGCATCAAGAAAAGTATAGCAAAAAGAATGCATTACAATGGAAGAAAGGACACGACAAGTGGTAGATTACAGCAAGACTTTCTTAATCCTCAAGAGGAGGGAGTCCATTCCGGTAGCAGAGCCGCCAAAGAAACATTCATGTCTTCTCTCTTCTTCAAAAGCTCAAACGAAGATGAAAGGAAAAGTTCAGTCTCAGGAGGTTACAAAGGGCGGTAGATCAGAAAAGAGTGCCAAGAGGAGGTTGAACTACACAAGAATTGTTATACAGGAGCAGCCTACAGCTAAAACAGAAGTTCCTCCACCAGAGCCCAAACTTCAAGAAGAAGTACAAAATCAGCTTTTCATACAAGACCCTTTACCATCTCCTAGGTCTTCGCCAATTCACATTGATTTGGAAGACGAGGAGATAGAGGCCGATGTTACAATTATTCCTCCCTTGGATGTTAGTAGAGATACCACATCTTGGCTTGAGAGCTCTTTGGGAAGGATGAGAAGAAGGCCTTCATATCAAGTGATTGATGATGACCTCAGTATATATCAGGAAGCACCCAAAAAGAAGGCCAAGAAACAAATGCATTTCAAAAGGAATATTGAGGGTGAAATGGTCATGGAGACAACTACGCCTCTTGAAGATAAAATCAGGGATGAGGTGGATGTTGATGATTTCATAATGGTCAAAGCAAACCTTGGTAAAAGTACCTGACATGCTGATATGAGTTTGTTAAAGATGGTCACTGAAAACATTCAAGAAAGAGTGCAAAAAGATGGAGAAGACAAAGCAGCCCTCAAGGCTGAAAATCGTCAACTCCGGTTATATATATCAAATCTTATTCAAGGCACCTCGCAAACAACACAGTTGTTGCCACAAGTGTTAGAAACACCAGCTGATCAACAGCAGTTGAGGCAGTTGGTTATTTGTGGAAAACAAACTCAGGAATGGATTGCAGAGTTCATCATCAAAGGAAAAGAAATTATAACACAGGTCTTCCAGCTAAGATACAAAGCTCATGATTTACATCAAGGTATCCAAGATTTTGAGCAGTTGATAGCCGAGTTCAAGCCTATGCACGAAATCATAATTGCAGATTTAGAGATGGCTTATGGCTCTACAATGGCGAGAGAACATAAAAGACAGATCCTGGAGTGGAAAGAAAGTCATCCTTTCAAGGTAAATACATGTGTTAGAATATCTGAGGAGTTTGCAGTGTATAAACAAAGAGTCATTGATACTCTTAGGTTCATCAGAGAATTTGTTGCAGCAATTCCTTGTCAGAACTCTGCCTTGAGGATGGTTCATGCATTGGGCTTGACGTAGTCCAAGAAGAGTTTCAAAGTATCATGCATGGCAGCGATGGCAGTGTTGGAAGAATGGGGATGATTTCCACGATGTCAACACAATTCGAGAAAGCAGCCAATGAGAGTGAAGATTTCTTGAGATCTATTGCAGATGGTGAAGAAATCTTGGAAAAGCGGCATTTTGCTATTAATATAATCAACACTCCCACCACAGATAAAGTTGTCCGCTTTTTAGCGGATGTGATCAAGATTTAAATCAACTTTCTTCTAGAAGCTTCTTCCACCCTTTCTTTCTATTCTTGTCTCAATTCATATCCATTCTTTGAGGATACAAAGAAAACAGTTATAACAAGTTGTAATGAGTTGGCACTTTCCGTTTTTAGATGCTTTCTAGGGTTTAGATGTTTCTAGGATTAGAAATAAAGCTTGCATGTTGGCAAGCAGTAGTTGTAAAAGCAAGGAAATTTTAGGGTTCCCTACTCCTCTGCTTAGTTATAAATAAGAGCAGTGTTTGTTCATTTTAGTTTAACCGTGTTTGTGATAACAGAATCGTTGAGCTTATGCCTTCATGTTTGTTATCATTTAGTGTCAGTTCACTTTGTGTAAAGAGCAAGTTTGCATGCCTCCTTAGCTGCGAATCCTTGTTTAGTGCATGTGTTAAGTGTCAATTATAATCATGTTGATCGCATGTTGCAAGTATTTTGCTACAACTTGCTGTCCCGAAATTGTAATCTTTGTTCCAGAAATTTGAGTGAATAAAATCTTGATATAAATATCTCAGATTTCCGTTTATTGTTTTGTGTTAGAAGTATGAGGAAATAAAATCTTGAAGCTTCCTTTGCTGCCCTTGAAATAAAGTCTCATATTTCCGTAATACTTTTATGATCTCCTATTTCAGCTTACATTGAAATTTAGTAGATGTATGTTGTCTGAAAGATTATCCAAGTATCTTTGTCAGAAAATCAACCTCGTCCATTTCTAGACTCTCTTGCTCTGCGTTTACTCGAAAGGGTAGAAACGTTTTAGCATAAGTTATGTTGTAGTTGTCAAGTTTCATTAAAGGGAAAACCTCAGCTGCAACATCTAGAGTTCTATAACCTTGTGTTCTTGCAGCTGAATCAAAAAGATAGGCAAAAAATAGTTTTAGTTTACTTACTTTATGCAACTCAGCAAAAGAGGGAGCTTCCCCTCCTAATTCGAAGAGCAATTTTACTGCACATAGCTATTTGTTTCCAAAACGCATTCCAAAGGTGCAATTTGAAATGCCAACAGGTGGATGGCGAGAAAAATGCAATGGGACATAGGTGTGGAAATGAAGATTTTGCACTCAAGGAATATTGTGAAACACTTCTGATGTAAAATTTTTGCTTGCTGGTCTGTAGTTTCAGTCTGATTGTATACTTGAGAAATGATAATAAAGTACTCTAAATGTTTGCAAATCAATGCTACAATGACTAAACTATAATCTAAATGCATATATGACTTCTTGTTGCTTTTTCAAATGCACATATATGACTTCTATATGCAAACTAATCACCTACAGCCAAGTGACATTTCGTCATACAATTGGCATGCATACAATTATAAAGATATGAATATGCTATTACAAAATAATCTACAACTTATGACTCTTATTGAAATGTGTCTCCAATACAATGCTGATATGAGAAAGCCAAGACTCTTGGCATTACAATGAGGACCCATCAATAACAACAAATCTGGTATAAATGTCTACCTACGGCAGCAGTCACCACATTGACAAATAAATATGCAAAATACCAAATCAGATGTAAAGAACCTGATTACAAAGTCGACTTGACTTGTGAATGATGATGCAATCAAAACCTCCTTGTAATGACCTCCTATAAGCTCAAATCAATGGTCTTTTGCAGCCGCCCCTGTTTTTCTGTTGTGAGCAAGATATAAAATGAAAACAGCCCTTATGCAGCCTCCAATCACTCCAAACAATGTCGTCCCGTCCCTAGGAGTGATGCACCATCATAACCCAGCCAAATCAAATGGTGATGAAGCTCCTATATGCAAAATCGTGGCTTCAAGAGCTGATTGTAATAAAATATCAGACCCTATTATTCACTGATGAATGATGCAAATCGATCCTCCAATGACCAAATCGATGAAGACTTATCACACAAGATGTCTCCAGCAACTCTTCAAATCGTACCATGTAAAATTGGCCCTTGGCCACTAATTTTGCTCCAATGAAAGGACTGAATTATCCTCTCCAAACTTGCAACCCTTTGGAGGATATTTCACCACCTCGGTTATGCTATCAATGGGAGTTTTCGTTCCCAAAGACAACACAATGGACCTATCAAAATCAATTATCAAACTCTTTCATGTTGAGAAGCAAGCCCACATCCTCTATTTATTCTTTTCTCCTCAAGAGGTCGGCCTCTTCTAGAAGTCTCCAATAAAACATTATAATTGCACTTGATTATAATATTAAAATATAACTCATAAAGTGCAACATGATAACACAATATGTTAGCCAACAAAATGTTATCAAACAGTGTGCTATCAAACAGATGTTATCCAACAGTATGTTATCAAACAGTGTGTTCTCAAACAGTATGTTATCCAACATCCAACAAATCATAGGAAACCTCCAATTAACTCCAAAATCAATGAGTGGAAGCCAACAGCTGACTGGGTAACTGCCTGACAAAGACCCCCCTAACCACGCTCCTTAGCCTACGAGGGTCAGGAATAGGCTAAATCCTTTGAAACTGATGCTCATGAAAATTGGGACATTACAGTCCGCCCTCTCTGCAATTTCTTGTCCCCAAGCAATCTCGGCTACAAAGGAAACTCTACTCCACTTGGATCTCAAATGACTTTGTAAAGTGCCCAACTACATGTCCACTGCACCCCCTAGAGAGAAACTGAACCATGCTCAACACTATTGTGAACAACTGTCATGATGAAGAGTAATCTACCAAACGAAATGATCCATGGATCCCAATATGATCCGAACTCACATCTATCTGTCATGCGGAAATAAGAACATCTGGAAGCATCTGCTAACCCCTATTGAGTGTGATAACTAATCAAGCCATCATGCCTACTAACACCATAACCATCCTATAGCCATGTATCCATATGAAATCTCTGTGACATAGAAGTAGCAACCCCTGACTGATACATATCAGCATGATGGATAGCTGACTAATGTCCCTGCAAGTAATTCCCCACACACAATTGAGTCGGGTACTTGCAGCCTCTAGTCCCATCTTCTGAAGATGGCAACTCTTCATCCCACAATGGATGGTATAAGCCCTTTGTCAATCCACATCGTCGCATCACCCAATCCTCTGCATGTGGACTAAAAGAGAAGGGGTGAACTCTACTCACTATGTGGTCAAGGTAAAATGCACTAACATTCGTCAATGGCTAACCATCATAGTCCTGATCTGCCTTACCTGACATGGGACTAAACCTCAGGAGAACCAAGTGCAAAATGTGATTCACTGCAATGCTCGACCAATACACTCATCCCATCTGTATCAACCTCATTATCATCATTAGAACAATGTGCATTTTCAGATGCATCCTTCATTTGAATGAAAAGTCTTCTAATGCGATCTATCCTTTTTTGCCTTGCTATGTTGACGAGATTGACCTTTTCTTTCACTTCATGAAGATGTCGTCTTGCATTGGCAGCCACTAATCTAGCCCTTTTGACTTTTCGCATCCATTCTTCATTCATCTTCTCTGACTTCTTTACCTCTTCGATGCCAAAATATACAAAATCAGACCTCGTATGCTTGGTATCTTCATGTCTACCAAATGGTGTATGGCTGCCATCAATGGTTGATATCATATCATATGCTTTCTCATGAACACAAGCTCCTATCTCGTGAGAATGATGGGACATAATGCTGCTGTCCTCAAAAAAATCAGTAATGACATCATGCCATTTTAAAATTTTGCCTTCCTCATGTGTAGTCAAAACATTAGTGGCTGCTCCACTAAGTAGAAGATCAATTTTCACATTCTCCTCAATATATTGGGCCTTCAATGGACTTTCATATGTGTGAATAACATCCATCGAACCACAATCTGATTCCTTGTCATGATAGGTTGAAGTAATGCGAGACTCATATAATGAGGTGTCACAAGAAATCTTACCTTAATATTGCTGCTCTAATGTAACTAATTTAACTTCAACCATCTCTTGCTTTTCTTCAACCTTGACGTCATCATGAAGTGTCATGTGATCCAAATCATCCTCTTGGCAAATATGTTTTGTACTCTCCTTAGGATCGTCAGTAGGCTGATCACTAACTGCTGCAAATTCATTGTAGAGATTTCTAGATGTTTCTCCTATAGATGCCTCTTCTCTCTCCTTTTTGTTTTGTGATATAGACCTAAAGAAGAATGCTATGTACTACGTTGAATTTGGGTTTGAAAGCAATTCATTCATCCTTTTTGAAATGTGACTTGACTCCTTCGCTATGGTATCCAACTGCTTCAATATGGCATTCCATTGTTTTCCGTGAGTAGCCATGATGTAAAACTAAAATCTCTGATTTGCAATTGAACAGCTGAACCAGATCCAATCTTAATCCTCTAGGATGGCAAGATTAAAGCTCTGATACCACTGTAATATCCCTTGCTGATATAGGTGCGGAAATGAAGATTTTGCACTCAAGGAATATTGTCACACTTTTGATGTAAAATTTTTGCTTGCTGGTCTGTAGTTTCAGTCTGATTGTATGCTTGAGAAATGAGAATAAAGTACTCTAAATGCTTGCAAATCAATGCCACAATGACTAAACTATAATCTAAATGCATTTATGACTTCTTGTTGCTTTTTCAAATGCACATATATGACTTCTATATGCAAACTAATCACCTACAGCCAAGTGACATTTCGTCATACAATTGGCATGCATACAATTATAAAGATATGAATATGCTATTACAAAATAATCTTCAACTTATGACTCTTATTGAAATGTGTCTCCAATACAATGCTGATATGAGAAAGCCAAGACTCTTGGCATTACAATGAGAACCATGTAATAACAACAAATCTGGTATAAATGTCTACCTACGGCAGCAATCACCACATTGACAAATACATATGCAAAATACCAAATCAGATGTAAAGAACCTTATTACAAAGTCGTCTTGACTTGTGAATGATGAAGCAATCAAAATCTCCTTGTAATGACCTCCTATAAGCTCAAATTGATGGTATTTTGCAGCCGCCCCTGTTTTTCTGTTGTGAGCAAGATATAAAATGAAAACGGCCCTTATGCAGCCTCCAATCACTCCAAACAATGTCGTCCCAGCCCTAGGAGTGATGCACCATCATAACCCAGCCAAATCGAATGGTGATGAAGCTCCTATATGCAAAATCGTGGCTTCAAGAGCTAACTGTAATAAAATATCAGACCCTATTATTCACTAATGAATGATGCAAATCAATCCTCCAATGACCAGATTGATGAAGACTTATCACACAAGATGTCTCCAGCAACTCTTCAAATCATACCATGCAAATTGGCCCTTGGCCACTAATTTTGCTCCAATGAAAGGACTGAATTATCCTCTCCAAACTTGCAACCCTTCGAAAGATATTTCACCACCTCAGTTATGCTATCAATGGGAGTTTTCGATCCCAAAGACAATAAAAACAACTGCAGAAACCCTTGGCTCCACAATGGACCTGTCAAAATCAATTATCAAACTCTTTCATGTTGAGAAGCAAGCCCACATCCTCTATTTATTCTTTCCTCATCAAGAGGTCGGCCTCTTCTAGAAGTCTCCAATAAAACATTATAATATTATATTATAATTGCACTTTATTATAATATTAAAATATAACTCATAAAGTGCAACATGATAACACAATATGTTAGCCAACAAAATGTTATCAAACAGATGTTATGCAACAGTATGTTATCAAACAGTGTGTTATCAAACAATATGTTATCCAACATCCAACAAATCATAGGATACCTCTGATTAACTCCAAAATCAATGAGTGGAAGCCAACAACTGACTAGGTAACTGCCTGACGAAGACCCCCTAACCACGCTCCTTAGCCTACGAGGGTCAGGAATAGGCTAAATCCTCTGAAACTAATGCTCATGAAAATGGGGACATTACACACAATCTTCCATGCCAAGCACGAAGCCACAATTTAGTGCAAGGAGGACCATACCCTCTACCCCCCAATTTTTCACTAGGCTAGGGAAGAGGAAATTGTAATTGCCTAGATGTGAAATTTATGATGATGATTTTCAAAGACAATTATCATAAATTCATAATAGTTAGTAGTTAGTAGCTAGCTATTGTATCCAGTATCCACTATCCGGCTTCACATGATGATGCCATTTTGTAATCCATATGTATTCAAGAATCAAATGTAATAGAAAACATTTCCTCATGGTTTTTTAGACTCATTTGATACATTTTGTAATTAAATTTTGCACAAAAAAAAATGTGTTTTTTAAGTTGCCGAGTTTTTGACGAGTCAAAAATTTTGGGCTTGTCGAGTGCTCTCCAAGGAGTCTATGAACTATGGCTATATGAACTACACAGAATCATGTCATACCCCATGCTTTGGAGAAATCAAAGCTGCCAATATTATCACCATAAAAAATTTAATTGCATTTCCATCTGTTCTCCCATTGACAATTGATGCAAAATTACAATCTCAAAAGTTTTCATATTCCAGGAAATTATCAACATAGAATAAACAACAAACTTCAGCAATTGCACCAGCTTTGGATGGTGAATTTCTTCATACCAGATTCACAATTACAACAACATATATTGTGCTTAAATCAAAACATAAGAAATGTAAGCAAACATTTACATTGAAACACTTACCAAGCAAAAATTCAAATTACTCCTTCCACTCCAAAAGCATAGTTACTTTTAAGGACTTCTGACCAATTGCGAAAAATACACAGCTTTGTTAAAGCTTCCTCTCTTATACTTGATAGCAAAACATTTTCACTATCCTAGAAAGGGAAATTTGAAAAATGTCAAAAGAAGCAAAAGTAAATGTTCCATCTAAAAGCCAGAAATAACCAGGATATCTCAGTCATCCAAACAAATTTTCCAAGAATAAGAACCCTAAGAAAAATTCAATCAGGCATTGAAAGTGACTGAAAGTCTCATTTCAGAGAGAAAGCAAAAGATTTCAAGCCTAAGAACCTAAATACCAAGCAGCCCCACAGCCAGCCCTAGGAGTCAATAGTTTGGAATTGGATATTCAAGCCCATTACGAAGCATCTCCCTAGCTGCAATGTAGTATTATTCGCATTTGTCTAAAGTTGGCCAATTGTTTGCAGCTACCATAGACTATCATCAGATCATTCAAATGCACTAGCTGACATCTGAACTTCAGCTGCAGCACAAGGTTCCATGTCAGCTCCCCAAGCACACAAACAGTGTATTGAATGTTTTCCCACAGCCTGAGGTTCCAAGTTTACCATAAAAGTACAAAATCAATGCATCAGAACTTTTTGCAAAGGCTGACATCCCACAAGTGCTCTAGCTGGCCTACTGAATTTGCAGTACAACATTCCGAGTCAGCTCCCCAAGGACACAATCAGTACACTGAAGGTTTTTGCATAACCCAAGGTTCCAAATCAGCCACATGCAAACTATCAAGGCATCAGACTTTTTCCCAAAGCCCAAAGCCCCAAACACCTGTCTATGCATGAAATTTGGCTATCTGGACTATTTTTGGCTCACCTTAAACATTTGCAGACACAAAACCTTCAAAATTTACAAACTACAGTCCATGTGAGCATCCAAACCCAAGGCCGACTGATAATACACAAGTGGGTTAACTGACAAACTTACGCATCCACCAACAGACAGTAAAAGGTTATAGTATGCTGCAAGACCCTCAATGCAGCCTACCTTTGTCAAAGTTTGCAGATCTATTTTCTAATAATGATGACTTTTAAGGTTTTGAACTTTGGACAATACTTGTGAACAGAATTTGATTCTAACTAGAAAGAATATTCAAATAGATTCGATCCAATTTCAACAAAAAAGGTTTAATGGCAAAAGGATGGCATTCTATTATATCTGAATCAGAATGTTATCTTAAGCATGAGCACTGAAACAGTTTTGAGGGGAATTGTAGACAACAGTGTTAGACTATAGTAACATGTATTTGTCTAGGTTGAGCTATTGACTAAAAACACGTGTTTTATAAAAGAATAATATAAGGCAAAGGGGATGAACTCAAATGGTCAAGCAATAGAGATCCCATTGTGGAGATCTAGATTCAAATCCCCAAAGTAGCATCTAAATGCATGAGCACATGGTGCAGCAGTATTCCTGTGGTGTACAAGTTGGATCTTAGTGGACAATGTAGAGAACTATAAGTCCTGTGGTGCACATGTTGGTTCTTGGAGGATGATTTGTATGAGCCAAGGGCCTCAATATTAAATCCTCACTAATTGATCCAAAAATAAAAAATAAAAAATAAATAAAAGAATGATATAATAGATGTAACATATTACTCACCATATTGTAAACTCAGAACTGCAATGTTTATCTCTACAAGTACTAGTTGGCTAAACACATTTAGGGGGCTGTTTCAGTGATGTATAGAGTTCTTCACCAAAACTATATTTTGTATCATTATATACCATATGCAAAATGGCCATGTATATTACAAAAAACATCAAGTAATTTGTCTTCTAGTAACTTTTTATCATCATTAATGAGGATCATAAATTCTCGCTGTAATCTCCCAGATAATTTATTTTCTTGTATATATGTAGCAATCTTGTTGCATTCTTTTTAATTATAATTTTTATGGTTGCATATGAAACAAAGAATTGAAATATCAATCATCGCAAGAATAAATAAATTTTGAAATTGAATATTAGAAAATTCTATCTCACATGACAAATACATTAACTTCTAATTAATCTAGCAAAGAACATACTCCAAACACCTAATAGAAATGAAGACAATCAATGGAGATACAAAAGCAAAAGAAAAAATTGGAAGAGCTTGAAATCTCTAGATCTTAGAAATGTTGTCACTCAGCTTTCCAAGAAAGTCACAGCTAAGCTGAAGTTCAGGAACAATTGATATGAAAAATAATTATAAAAATATTGGAATAATAAATGGATTCTCCCTCTCCCCAACCCTATTTGGTACTTATATTAATAGAATTTAGCAATGCATAAAGGAGGGATAAATGGACATTTAACTAATAAAGCCGCAAAATATATCATCCTTATATTCTAAGCTACCGAATCAGCTTGCAACCTCAATGATTCTGGGTACCAAAAAACTCGAAATCGGAATTGAAACCAATTCATATGTGGGTTTGAATAGGGCACGATTTTTTCAACCGGATTCATTTGGAATCATACGCAGGTGTACCCGGGGGATTCAAGGTGTGTTGGGGTATTTCTATGCATGAGACATCATTTTCAATGCATTTTAACTGATTTTATTTGGCTTTCAACTATCCAAAACTTGCCCGAAACCCTACACCAACGTTCATAAGTAAAAAAAACAAAAACGTATTTTTGAATTCTTCCTCAAACTCTTATCTCATTCTCGAATTCGATCATTTTGCTGCAGTGACTGCCAACTGTACAGCCCAGATATATTTCTGCTTCTACAATTGCAAACCATAAAGCCCAGGTATATTTCAGGTATATTTGATCCTGCTGACTTCGTGTACATTGCCTGCAAACTGCATTTTGTTTATAGTCAATCCAAACATAGTTGGCCTTTAATTGCCTTGATACCTCATTTTGATTGCAAAATAACAAAAACACAAAAATTTATGTTACATCTCGCCCTAATTACTTTTTGGAATGTTTTTCTACTTGTTAAATTAAGCTCTGGCATGCCTTAAAATTAGATAAACAATGTATGAATGATAAAGTTGAATGGATTGTGTGATTCAACGTTGGTTAGAATTTTGAATGAATATGATGCTTTACGACAGGGAAATTGTATGAACTATTATTTCCTAGTTAAATTGCAAACAGTTGATATTGTGGTTAGAATCAATTGATGATTGAGTGATGTCGGACTAACTACCGTTATTTTGTGGAGTATGATGCAGGACCAATCGAGCTTGACGGGACAAAGAGGGAAAATATCATCTAATAGAAAGGGAACGTATGTGAATCTTAATTGTCATCTGAGTTCGGTAGGGTATGGTGGTTATCAGTCAACCTTGGTCTATCTCTTTATTTATTTTATTATAAGAGCCATAAGTTATATTCAATTTATATATAAGTAAATAAAAATAATCACCATAGATTGCACTATATATATTTATATAAACAATTATAATTATCATAAGATCCTTAGTCGAGTCTTTTGGATAAAATGACATCTGGCCCCGCTAAAATTAAGGCGTTATAAGCAAGCCTTATTAAAATTTCGCTTCGAGCATAGTCTTTCGAGGAAAAGAATGGGAGAGATTTAAAGTTGATTTAATTATTAACCTTCAAGGATGGACAAACGGGAATTGGGGAAATGTATTATTTATTTTCTAATTTCGAAAATCATACTCCTCTCCTCTTCGTGCCCGTTTTTTCCTCTGCATTCACCACCGCATGCTAATATCAAGTGATGAGGCCCAGAGTGGAAAGAAAATCTTGGGTGAGAGCCAAAAATTGTGTTCATTTGCCTTATTACGGGAGATGGAAATGGCGGTTGGAAAAACGGTTCTTGATTTCGCGATTTGAGAACTTCAAATGGGGGAAAAGGAAGGGACGAGCGGGGTTGTTGGAGAATGGGTGTGAAGGAGGAAGTGTAGCTGCGGAGAGTCTTCAAAATTAGTGTGAGAAGAATGCTTAAATAGGGCCAATACTCAGAGAAGGAGCTGGGAACAATTCATGTCAGATAACCTGAGAGTATATCACAGGAGAGCACCGGAAGCTAAGGGTAACTCATATTGGACTTCACCTTCACCTACAGGAAAACGCCAATTGGAGCTACAAGTGAGTACGTTTGGAATATTACTGAAGTTTAGCTCCTTTGGGAAAGCAGTGGTTTTGGTGAACTCTCTCTTATTCTGATATCTCATTCTCTATAATCTTCATGTCTTACTTTTGTGTATTCAATGGAAGATCTAGTTCGAGCTATTGCCTCCAACTGGAGTGATATTTGAAAAGAATCTTAATCCTTCTTTCTACTTTTTCTTACTTCTTTTCCTTCGAAAGCTACTTGTAGAAGTCAGGGTAACACTAAAGAGTAATCTTTCCATGTCGAAAACAAAAGAACAACCTGGTGGTATACTTCTCTTCACGAAATTTATAAAAATTGCAGGGCAAAAAGAAAGAAGGTAGTCCGTAGTGAGTTCTTTACTTCAAATATTTCTTTTGTAAAACTCTCTATGATGAAACTTAAAACTCAAACCTTCTTTACACTCGAATCTTGGAAACACTTTCTTTGCCATTAGAATGGTCATGAGCTAAATGCAGACTTGTTTAGTGAAAATATAAAAGGGCCTGCAGTGGCCTCACATCGGTCAAGATTAGAAAGCAGACCTCTACTTAAAAAGATAAAGTCGTTTAATCAATCAGTGTTGAATCTTCATTTCGAAGAAAACCCTAGATTTGTCGTGGGACTCCAATAAGACCCTAGCAAAGAGAGGTCATGACAATTTGACACTCCACTGGAAAACATAAATATAACAATGAAGTCTTTTGTAATGAATAAACCTTCGAGGAATTCTGAAATGAGAACAAGAAGCTTTGGACCCTTGTTGTAACCCAAGTCGAGTAACTGGAGAGAAGGGAAATAATATCTAGACTTGGAAGCCAGATAGGGCAGTTAGTTTTCCTTGTTTAGAAGTAGAGGTGAAATCTGATGACCGCGCAGGACAGGTAGTCTAGAAAAGCCTAAGTCAATGCATATCCAAGTTGAGCAGGGTGGTGAACTAAGTCTGCGTTATGCAGCGAAGTACTAATGTACAAACTATGGCCATAGTTGGGTGTCGTGGCCATGCGTGCACTTGATGTTCATAGAAACTCAGATACCTAGACCGAACCGAGTTGACGTACTAAGTAGGAAGGAATCCTTGGTAGTGCATCAAGGTTAGCTAGGTGGAATAACACCAGAGCTCAAATGGCAATTAGGAAAACCCTACGTAACCTTTTGCGAAGGGCAAGGCCACTTCTAGTCAGGAAGTGTGCGGGGGACCGCTGAAGTCCGTGGTTGGAGGAAAAACAGTCAGATGATGTTTTTCCTCCCTATAGTGGCATGCCGAGTCTTGGATGGCACATGAACCAGATAAGGTTAATAAACTCTCACTCTATTGCTCTTAATTTATTTATGATCAGCTCTAAGTAAAATAAATGTTTTTCCTTTGTTTATGACTCGCTGAATTTAGTTGCTTATATTTCTCATCCTTGTACTTAAGTTAGTGGTTATAGTATTGTGGCATTTCTGAATTACTTCTTTAGAGAAGCAATTTATTTTCTTATGTAATAGACGATGCATGTATATGAATTATAATGGATAATTTTTATGTCTGTAAGAAGTAGACTGTTACAATTTACAACTTCCTACATTTGTAACTATTATAATTAAACGATTTACAATTTAAAGTTTTAAATTATTAAATGGTTTAGCCTTTTAGGATATGTATTTTTTTGTTTTCAACTTTTCATTTGCATAACATATGAATGATTTGTGGTATTATGTATTTAATTCCTACTTTTAGGCTGCAAATATATACAGATATTTATGATTTTTACAGACTTTTTATATGGATGTACTCAGGTCATACCCAATCCCTCGAAAAATATTTGCTATACTATTGTGCCACACCCACACACCCATTTGGTAACAAAAATTTAATTGTATTTAATATTATTGTTCTTTCTAAAAAACTTAATGACCTCCAATGATAGCTAACTTCTCTCATCATTCTGTCAAGATATTGCTACACCCTTAATATTAGTGTACATCGGGTTATGAATAGTCGGCTTGTGGCTATCTTAACTCCTAATTAAGTTGTGTTGTCATTATTATATTACTATTCAATTAGTTAAGTCAGCCTAGGGCTTAAATAGGGTTATCTAAGTCAGCCTAGGTGATATCCTAGGCATAAATAGGTATATATAGAGGATGTGAGTCTTATTTCATCATCACATTGAGTATTGTGTTCTTATTGAAGATTGTTGGAGGTATCCCCCTCAAAGTGGATTAGGAGGTTGCCCCCTCAAAGTGGCATATATTATCAAGTATTTTCAATATATTTCATATTATATTCTTCATGTGCAAGTTGTTTCATTACAAGTGGTATCAGAGCATAATCTTGGCACTGTTTTGACAAGCCATTCTTTTCAATTTTGGAGGTCATTTTGTGAAACCCATATCTCCTAGAGTTTGGTGAAGTTTTGTCTTATTTTTAAAGGGTTTTTGAAGGACATTAAAGAAGCTACAGTCTAGATTTCAGAGGAATTGGAGCAGAATTGAGAGATCTATTGCAAAATTAGGGTTCTTGTCCAATTTATTTGGAAAGTGCATATCTCCCAAATCTTGCATAGTTGGTTCTTGATTTTTCGTGGGTTTTTGAAGAACTAATAGAGGAGCCTACAATACAAATTTCAGAGAATTTGAAGCAAAAATAAGTGATTTATTGGAAAATTAGGGTTTCCAACAAATTCACCGTCAAGGTTGCAAATCACCTAATTGTTGGGAGATTTTTCTATTTAAGTGTGACCTAGGCCTTGGTAAATTACAATAAATTTTTCAGATTATTTTGATTTTTTGTGTGAATTATTGTAAACTTATTTTCCACCATCATGACCGGGCTTGCAACAAGAGGCAAAAATAATGCTACCACACTAGGGAAATCTTCAAAGAATGATGATGTAGAAGTTGAGGATTTTAACCCTAAGGATGAAATAAACAAAGTCAAGGGTGATATTTCATCATTAGAGAATAAGATGACTGAAGAAATGAGGGAAATCACTTATTCATGGTATGAACTATGAAGTGTAAGGGTGAAGATTCACCTAGTAAGGTGGAAGATAATGCTTTGTTGGATATGAATTCCTTGGAATCAACTCTGATTTCAAGAAGGATTCTTCCTTTACTAATCATATGCCAAGGCAATTCATACCCAAGTTGGATATGATGACAAGGATCCAACCAATTGGCTATGCCAAATGGAGCAGTTCTTTGACATTCATCATGTTCCTAGTCAACAAAAGGTGGCTATGGTATCGTTGGTTATGTGATGAGAAGAGAGAGAAGGGTTGAGTGGTCACATGGTCAATTTTTCAAGAAGAACTTGCTACCCATTATGGAAATAACTTAATGGATAACTACTTTCGTCAACTACCTAAATTAAAGCAAATAGGCAAGGTCAAGGATTATATTCAGCAATTTCAAGCCCTTTCTCTAAGAGTGGAGAATGTGACAGAAGAAAATCTAAAGGAACTATTTCTAGGTGGTTTGAAGGATCACATAAAATATGAAATACAATTGTTCCAACCGCAATCCTTATCGCAAGCAATAGTAATGGCAAGACAAGTTGAGGAGAAATATTTGATTCCTAGTAAGCAAGGGGCTAATGAGATAAGAGAGAAAGTGTTAGTTTTAAGATCAGAAATTAAATAAGCAGATAAAGAACAATTTCAACAATTTAACACAGCATATACCTTGGGAAAACCCTCCAACTTGAGGGAGAAAAACCTAGCAACAATATATCACTTATATATTGAATAATGAACAGCAAATTCGCTTTACAATATGGCCAAACTCAAGGCTAATAATGAGGCCGCACATAGGGCTGAACTGAAATAGAGCTTCTCTCTTAGAAACAATTGTAAGATATCTCCTATAAGAATCAATCTCCTTGAAAGAAATGCTTGATCTGCTGAAAGTATGAATTTATCCTTTATGCGAACTTGACTTGATGAATTAATTGAATGATAAGATCATATTGACTTCTATATATACAAGATATCGTGCCTCTTCATGAAGGGTCGGCTTGCTCATTAATCAAGGCGTCTCTTCACCATAGTCGGCCTCATTTGAAATGAGGAATATAAATATTAATTGCAAATAAATGAAATCGCCTCCAATAAATAAATAGCCGATGGCTATATTTAATTTATTGCTTATTAATATCGCCGCTGGAAGTATGAGGCCCGCAACTACACATCAACAAAAAGGATACTCAACACCTTCTCTTCCTCAACCTACTAGGTTGACTCCACAACAAATTGAGGTGAAGAGAGCAAAAGGGTTGTGTTTGAATTGTGACAACACATATAATCCAAGATATAAATGTAGTGAAAGAAAAATATTCTCTATTGATGGTCTGAGTGAGGAAGAAGAGTAGGAACCAATATTAGAGGGTGTTAGGAAGTCAAATGAGGAATCACATGATTCCAAACCAATCATTCTTGTCATGCACTCTCAAGTTTTAGCACCCCACAAACTCTCAAGGAAGTGGGTCTCTTGAAGAGCAGAAAAGTAATAGTGTTAATCGACTCCAGTAATACTCATAAATTTGTAATTTCATCAAAAAAAAGTTGGCTACTCATCTAAATTGCTTTATATATCCAACTCCAAAGTTTCAGGTCTTGATTGTAGATGGTGGTATTGTTAATTGTTTTGGAAAATGCCATAGCATTAAATCATCCATGGGAGACAGTGCAATGGCTTACTACTTTGGGAACAATTGAGTTGAACTACATACTTACAAAAAAAAAATTAAATGAATTAATTTGATCCCCCAAAAGGTAAACCAAAAGTGGTTTTTTATCAGCATTTTGATAGGTGTAAAGGGGACTCCGTTATAGGTATGGTTTAAAACTAACGGGGTTCTATTCAAGGGGGTTTGATCTAAGGTGGTTTGATCAAACCCTCTTCAATTGGAATCCTTAAAATGGAACTTTTTAAGGCTTAAATCATTATATTTTCTAAAAATATGTGATTTCAGCAAAAATCAGAATCTCCCAGAAATTGTAAACCAGCATTGTGGGATCACCCCTTATGCAAGTTGTTTCATTACAAATATCAACTTGCCATTAGCATAGATAACACTAAGATAATGATAAATAAACCTAAAAACCCTTATCCAATTCCAATTCAACAACTTAGCTTATGTTCTATTCTAATAGTATTGTTCTTTCCAAAAAATCAAAATGACCTCCAAAGACTGCTAGAACTGTTCTCATCCTTCAATCAAGATATCAACTTGCTTTTAGCATAGATAACACCCAGATGATAAATAAATCTAAAAACCCTTATCATGCAATCCCTTATGGTAATGATGCCCTTCGAGTAAGTTTAAGTTCAAACCTACAAATACCTTGGAATGGATTTCAGTTGGAACTATAGTGCCAAGAGAAGACTTAATGGGGTCTTAAACTTACTGTAGTATTGAATATTGATAACAAATGCATGAATACAATATGTTGGAACTGGGAAAAAGAAAAGGTTCTCTTGAATACTCCAGCCCATAGTTGAAAAACTCGACAATTGCAAAACCTCAACAAGACTGGAAAACTCAACTCAGCAAAAATTGGATGAAAACTTGGCAAAAACTCGGCGAAAACTTGGCAAAACTCAGCAACTTAAAGAATTGCTTAAATTTCATTAAAAATGCATTTTTTTTGCAAAATTCAATGATAAGATGCATTCAATGAGTCAATAAATGAGTACATAAAAGAAACAAGCTAAGTCTAGTTGTATTTGATTGATTTGAAAGCAAATTAGGTACAAAATGGCATCCTCATGTGGAATGCACTGATGCTAATAGTCTGAAACAAAATGAAAATAGCTGATTGTTTTTGTAAAAATGAAAGTAAATACTACATTAATATATTTTACAAATTTACATCTTCCTCTTTCCCATGTCTAGTGAAAACTAGGGGAGAGGTAGAACTAGATGATATTATAGATGAAGACTTGTACGCAAACTTGGAAACTTGGACGTGAAGAGTACCTAGAAAATCAAAAGAATTCAATGGGGGTTTGAGGGCAATGCCCCCAACGGGGTCGAGGGGCAGCGCCCCTCGCGGAGTTCGGGGGCAACGCCCCTAACAAACCTTCATTGTGTACATCATTTTGCATTAACAAAAAACCCAGATTAAGACCATCAAAACCACACAAACCTTCATGGAACACATAATTTTGCTGAGCAAAAAATGAATCGAATTTCGGCTGCAGGTTTCATTTTGCTAAGAGGTTGAGTTTTTCTAGCGAGTAAATGGCCCAAAAACTTGGCCAGCCAAAAAACTCGCGAGTTTTTAATAAAAACTCGCCAAGTTTTTGGCGAGTTTTTCATCTAATCCCATTCACCGCTTATGGCTGTGAATTTTTAGAATATAAATTAACCACCACAAACAATGATAGACTACTTGTTACTACTTACACTATCAGTAGTAACTACTAAAGTTTAAAGAGGGGTGGGCTAGAGACTTTCAAGCTTCGCTTATCTAAAGGTGAATTCAATAAAATAGCTACTGCAATAATCAAGAATGTTAAAAACTAGAATTCTAGAGTTTAAAGATTATAAACATGTAGTTATGATGATTTCATGAATTATTGAACAATGAAAACCAAAGCTCTATAAGGCAATAATCCAGCGTAATGTAACTGACCAAATATATTTCTTGACTATGGATAATCTATCATCAATTGATTACTATAAAAAACAGAACCAATAATCCTAATCTCCATGGTAAATTAAGTCATTAAAAATCCTAAAATACTTCAAAAGGAGCAAACTTATGTGTTTTTTCTTACCAAAGAAATTGAGAATAAAAATCATTTTCTACTACTCTTCTAGAAAATATTACAATTCTCATAATATTGAAACTCCATAGAATCTTTTATTATATGATAATCAGAAGGAACTTGGTCACATTATTTCCTATATGCTCAAGTATTGAATTATTGGTAACCTTGTTAAGTATTGTTTCTTGTTTCAAGGTCTCGTAGTTTTATCATTCTTAGGGGATAGTAAAAATTATCATCATAATGTTCTATAGTGTAAGAACAAAACTTGCAAATGCGTATTATGGGTCAGTTGTTTAGGAATACGCATTTTAAATTGACCTTTGGAATTTGGGTAGCTATTAAACTGAAAGTCTATCTATTTTTCACATTAGATCACACTTTCCAATAATAAACTTTTCTAACCAACAGAAAATGAATTATTAACTTATTTAGTAAGAGAATACAATAACTGTCCTTCATTAGACTTCCACTTGGAAGCCTCCCAACCGAACCGATCATGCAATGCTCCACCTAAACATTGTACAGGAAGAACACTTGTGTCCCTTGGAGCATTTCCTCAGAATTATGGAAGGTGCAATTACCTTTTGATATTCAGAACCCACTCACATCAATTTAAGTTCAGTATATATCAAGAGCTTACCATATTTGTAGTCCAGAATTCAGGGGTCCTATCTACAGTTATATTTGTGTGTGTGTTTTGGCATCAATGTCCTTCCCCTTTCCTGCAGCCTGGGTCATGGCTGTAACTGTAGATTACAAGCTTTTCCTCTGGCAATAGATGTTCACTGCCCTTGGGTATTAAGCAAGGTCCCATGTGGACTACTTAAAATCCCCCCTGCAAATTGTCCAGCAAAGTTCCCTTGACCTAGATATTCCTCTATTAGTATTCTCATATCTTGCATTCACACTTTTGCAGCGACAGACAATGTTGATAGTTCCTACCCAAGCCTTTCTACAAAAGAGTGATAACACAGTTTTCCAATCAAAGTCTCCCCCATTGATCTTCATCGCCTCCATGCTTCACTAAGGAGTCATTTACTCACAGGGCTCTTTGTACTTGTAATTATTATCTTGTTTAGAGTTCACTCACTACATGTATACCACCCTTTTGTAACATTTAGACTTCTTTAGTGCTTACTGTTGTTCATTTTCACAACCCAGTGTCCTTTTTACCTAGTATTATTTTAATGTAATTGATTGTACTTCCACTCCCACTCACTTACTTTGATAATTTGTTGACATTGAAATAACTCATTTCATTTTAAGATAGAAGCCAAGGAATCTTTGACGGGACTTGCCAAGTCTGTTAGTAGATTAGAGACAGATATTGCTTCTTATTCAAGCACGAAGATTAGTATTTACCTTCTTTACAATATATTCTCATTACAGAAACAATAACCAAGAGCAACAGCATTTACTTGACACACAAATACCATAGAGTACATACTTTTTAGTTACTTCTTGTAGCATCGCACAAAATATTCAATCCTGGCTATGAAGATGCCCTCAACTAAAAGAGAAATTGGCCCCAAATCATGCTTCCAATCACACATGTGACCCAACAGCTTAGTAAATTGCAGATTTGATAGTGGTCTAATTCTGAACGGGTCTTGTGGGAGTGACCCAAGATCAATTCACTATGTGAACATGTGAGAATTGAGCCTCCATGCCAAGTAATCCTTTTAATAATATTGATGCAAATTTTAACCCCAAGCCTTACCAACTTAAAAAATATACAATATCCAAGACAGATTACTACCTTCTCTACTTCCATAAGTTGGGATACCACCTTAGATGTCGGGTAAGTGCTACTCTATCATCATTCATTTTCACTTGACTCACATCATCCCAAATTTTGCTAACTTAAATGACCTGATTGTCGGAAGGTTGGTGCCTTCGTCCCCTTGGATAGGTTGGTGCCTATCCAGCCCGCCACAGACTCGTGACATGGCTTAACCACCTCCCGTGGATCTTGAATAAATCTGGGATTTGTATTGAGCATTAATAGCTCGATCTTTTGGCGCAACGGCAAATCCATTGCAACAAATGGTATCAGAGCGAGGTCATAGGTTCGAATCCCATGGTCGTGTTGGACGGTTGGGGGTTTGTTGGAAGGTTGGATCCTTCATCCCCTTGGATAGGTTGGTGCCTATCCAGCCCGTCGTAGATTTGTGACATGGATTAACCACCTCTTGTGGATCTTGTATAAATCTGGCATTTGTATCAGGCGTTATTAGGTCGATCTTTGGCGCAACGGCAAAGCCATAGCAACAATGCTTACATTCTTTTGGATGAACCTTTTGTAACTTTGTTCACTACAATATTTATGGTCTTAAGTTGTTGCCAATATCATATGGCTTCCAGTAAAAGAATGAACATTAAGGACATCATGTTTTCTCATTGTCCCTAAGAGTTTCCTTCACTGATGTGTATTCAAGTGTTTGACTGATTGTTCACCTTGCAAGCAATCTTTTGAACGAATTCGCAAACTACTAGTTCAGGCTTACCAATATAACAGCTGCCGCAAGACAAAAAAGATCCTTCTCTAAAGCTAAAACGGCAATACCCCTGAAATGCCTATAAATAAAAGACAGTATATTGGAAAGGCCAGAATGTCCTATATCCATATCTTGCAGATTCTTTTGTATTTGTACACTTTGCATTATTTGTTTTCAGCATAAACTCTTTTTACCAACAAGAAAGAATCATTCATACCCAATCATGAAGATCAAATAAAGTTTGTAAGCAACTATACATAATGGAGTTGGCATTTACCAATTGGGTAGTGTCCATGGTTGTCAAACACAATCTAGATTCGCATCCCATTATGATCAGAAAGGGGGCATTACATTAACAAGCTGAATCAAACCCCATTTTGCTAATTGATATCTTATCCAAAGAAATCAATGTGAAATATACAGTACAAGATGCACATAAATTCAGAGAAACATACCAATAGCAAACAACACGGCATCTGCTGTCAATTCATCACCATGATCTGTGAAAACCTTAATCCCATCTTCGGTCTTTTCCAGCTGGAACATACACAATGCTTACAACAATGTTATTTCAAAAGAAATCAGAAAGACAGAACTAGTCAAGAGAATTCCTTGAAGTACCTTTGATAAACTTGTACTGGGATGCAGGTTAACACCCCTATTTTCTAAATTCTTCGCAACAGCAGCTCGCATTTCATCATCAAAACCTCTGCAGTGAGCATAGAAGTTAGAACAAATGTTATCATAGATTTTAAAAGACTATACAAGATAACATTAACCAAGGCAGTGTCAACCAAAATGAAAAACAAGCTCAGAAATGTGTTTTTAAGAAAACAAATATTATTATGTGAGAAATTCATGCAAGAGTACAGCATACTTCATGCACTCTTTTCTTACAACAGAATAAAAAAGGTTAGTTTAACGTTCAGCTTACATTGACCCCACTCAACAATTCGACAAAAAATGTCATCACCCCAAGAAATTACAGAAATGGTAATAGTCTGACACTAGGCAATATATAATGCTAACTAAAATATATCAGGATGAAACAAATCAGGAAAAGGAAATGTCCTATCTCAGTGACAGGCCAGCAGAACAATCCACCATACAAGACAGTTAAATGTGCGATTTTTTCTAGGCAACTAGGAATTCAAATTCAGTATCTTTTACATTCAGGTCTCCCAAGAACACCAAGGAAAATAAAACACCTTGTAAATATAAGGTAGACAACTGAAGTTTACACCAATGTAAAATATATTCTCAGTTCTGATACCTTTATAACAAGAGATAACAAAACCATGTTGACATCAATTAACACTAGGCCCCCAGTGTGACAAATGTAACAATATGTCACTACTGCATGCCCTTGGGAAGTTACAAGGGGCAGGAAGTTGAAAGAAAATAAATAATGAATATATGAAAACAAACTGTTCCTTAGCCTCCACCTCCTTAGGGAAATAGAGTTGGAAAATCATGCCAACATGCAGAATATGGTAGTCAATCTCAACTCATAACTGTTCCTTAGCCTCCACCTCCTTAAGGACATAGAGCTGGAAAATCATGTCAACATGAAGAATACAGTGGTCAATCTCAACTCATAACTGTTCCTTAGCCTCCACCTCCTTAAGGAAATAGAGCTGGAAAATCATGTCAAGGTGCCTAATATGCCAGCCAATCTCAACTCATAACTGTTCCTTAGCCTCCACCTCCTTAAGGAAATAGAACATGAAAACCATGTCAACATACAGAAGATGGTGGTAAATCTCAACTCATAACTGTTGCTTAGCCTCCACCTCCTTAAGGAAATAGAACTGGAAAACCATGTCAACATGCAGAATATGATGGTCAATATCAACTCATAACTGCTAGGAGCACAACCTCAGAAAAAACCGTGAGAGTTTTGCATGCTAAGTAAAGTAATTAAGTAGCATACTGACTTTAAAGCATACATTACAAGATTTTTATATTCAGTTAAAATAAGTTCAATATATTTCAATTCTTGTAATCCGTAAAATTTTGACTTTGTTTTAATAAATATTAGCATAGAATTCATTGCTTCCTGACTCCAACATCTTCTTACAGCTTGTATAAATACTATATTCCCAGTCTGTATTCAATTTTCTATGCTCCAATTGAATGTTCTGCTATAGATTTCAATATTATAAATTTTTTGGGACAAAACAGAAAGACATTTTCCACTAAAGAGCTCCAGAGAAGCTTCATGATTGAAAGCTATTGTTATAATTACTAAGAATCAAACAGCAAATCATTCAGGCTCATAATTCAAGCTTTTTCTTCTTCCAAGGTGCAAAAAGTGTCACTCCAATTTTACAATGAGCAAAGAGCTGAACTTTTAGATATTTGGATTGGTTTTTTCATAATGAGATTCCACTTTAATCATTTAATGCTCTAGATACTAACTGCAGACAAGAATAGGATAGCAAATAAGAAACCTAAAAAATAAATGAATGATGACAGAACCTTATAATGATTTTTGCAAAGTTGTTCATCAATTTTAGAACATAACATTTCAAAATAATATTTTATACCTTAATGGAAGCTCTTTTCTATAAAATAGATCTACTTTGCCACCCATTCCATTCCATATTCCAGCAAATTCAACAGCTATATATCTGCAAAAAAAATCCAGAGGTCAATGAGATTAATTAACTGTGAGACAAAGCTGCATCACAGCAGAGGAAATTTAGCTTTTATTAGCATAAATCATATAAACCTAAGTGGGAATTTCCAACAGAAATCTCTAAAAAAGGTTTCACAATACAGAAAAATTCCATACCCTCCACCTATAATAACAATTCGTTTTGGTAGCTCCTCCAAGCTCAATGCCTCGTCTGAAGTTATTGCTAAATCCTGCACGTTAAGAAAGGAAAAAGGAATGGGAGTGGAGATAAAATATAGTAGTTTTATAATGCAATAGCACAAAGCTATCGATTAAAATGAAGTTGTGAAGTGGATAGAGCAATCAATAGATAAAACAACTAGAATACTTCTCTTGCAAAAAATCAACCAAATAAATGCTTACATAATTCTTCTTGGCATGATAGCACACGTTGTATGTTCATTTACTTAGATTCCAAGGACAGTTGGGAAAATTATAAGATAGAAACATAATATGCAGTCCAGCAGTTCTTTACAAAGCTACAACAATTAGTCATCCCATCCAAAAGTCAAACATGCATTAAAACGCACCCTTGACAAAACTATGACCAGTTTCCATTTTGTTTCAAAGTCATTTTTCTAAAACAACTCCTTCATGTTATTTGCATTAAGGCATGGAAAAGGATCATGACCATGTGTTAAGATCTTTTAGTTGGATGCAAACTTCAAATGGAGGGTTACTCCAATTGATCACATATCCCAATAACATGAAGAAAAATTGTTCTTCAAATAAATTTGTAATATCCCTACAAATAGGTGACCTTTACATCTTCTTGAAATGATTCAGCGAACAAGTGTTCCTTAAGAGAAACTCCTTGTGTTACTTGTAAATTGGAAAGAAAGCAACACATCCAGGAAATTCAGGGACATTACCAAAAAACAGGACACATTTCAAAAACCCCTAGAAGCTCTCAAAACATAGGATGCATCTCACATGTCCCCCCAGAAGTTTGGAGGTCCTCACCTCAATGCAACAAAAGAAATGATTGCTTTCTCAGTTCTGTTGTACAATGCTAAAATTTCAGCCTTTTTTGCTCACAATAGGATTTACTGCTTATATAGTTGTGTTGTAATAGCTCAAAATCTTCAGGTGGATTTTTAGTAATACATCCAAGAAATTTGGGGACATTACTGAAACACAGGGGCACATCCCAAAAGCTCCTAGAAGTTACCAGAACATGGGATGTATGTCACATTTCCCCAGAAGTCTGGAGGTCCGCACCTCAAATCAACAAAAGAAAGGATTGGTTTTTAGAAAAATGACTTTTCTGGCCTTAACATTGTTGAAATACCAGTAACATTTTCTCAGTTATGTCGTACAATGCTGAAGGTTCAGCCTTATTATAATAGGGTTTACCTCTTATCTAGTTTTGTATTGCAATAATTCAAAATTTTCAGGTGGTTTTTTGCTGTTATAGTTTGTTGACAAATTATTGTCTTACACTTATTTGATAGAACATTATATGTTGATGTAATTACATTTTGCAACTTATATTTAAGATTCCTAGAATAATTTATCTTAGTTTTGGGTAAATTAAGAAATAATGAGTGATGAGTCCTAAAATTGCCCTCATTTCCTTATTTTAAGTTTCACATTTCTCATGACATTTCTGATAATTTCAAGACATTATCCAAACTTTTCAAATCATCCTAAGTATTAAAGCATTAAGGATGATATATATTATATTGATAAATCATTGTGCGCATTTGTGAATGTCTATGAAATATAATGAGTTTTATATTAATTATGATTATTAATGATGAAAAGATGGGTTTTGCAGTAAACTAACCCCTGCAGCAAAGTACCTTTCAACCCACAGCCAAGGGGATGATCACCAATAGCACATATAGTCTTCGCAACTGATGGAGGTAGTGGTCAAAGATTGTGGAAATGGCTTATTTGTAAATCATTCTATTTTTACTGATGTTGATGCCAGGAATAAAGATAATCATGGGAATGAGAATATATTTGTGATAACGGTAGATCATGGTTCATAAATAGTTATGCCCTGTTCTGCACATTTCCAGTTATAACTGCCTTCTTTATGATGCAGAATCTTAATGGGGTTATGACACTCACACCTTTACATGATTAGTTTCCCATTAGTGTTTAGGATAAGAATAAATCCTCTCCCTATGTTTTTGGGGGAGTTGACATTTGTTTGCAAGTTGTTTTGAGCCCAAGAATAATCAAACTCTCAAGATCCTGTATATATGTTAGATCCTGTGAGAAAACGAAGATCTAGTGTTAGTAGATTTGGTTATCAACACTTTTGTCAATCAATACTTTGTTCTCAATTTGTGTTATTCTTTTCAAAATGCAATAAAAATGGATTCAATCAATGGAATTCTGAGTTAAGATTTGATAAAGATATTGTAGAATTTGTAAGATCCCATCTTGTTCTAGGCGATATTTTTGTGAATAATTTACCAGTTTGACACACTGTCATTTTGTTAAACAATTAACATATGCTGATCTGAGTTAAATGTTTTCAATTTGGGATGAATTCACAACAAACTCTAACATCAACATAAATTATCTAACCTCAATTCTTAATCATACCAAAAAAATCATTCATAGACTTCAGAAAATTAATTATGGATTCTAGACCTGGCTGCTACAATTTTTATTCTCAGATATTTTTAAACCAATTAAGTACTTTGATAAATATTAAATTCCAGCTACAATTTTGCTGACCTGGCAATCTGCTTCCTTCTATACAAATAACAGAAAGCTATTTGCTTCACTTTCAAGTCAACGGCCAGCCCCTTAATGGTACAGCTTCCCAGAAACTTGTGTGCCAGATATTGGAGTGGTTTACGATTACTCAGTTATTTGGTATAGCTCTGGAAACTATGATTCCTCCTTTGAAAATAATGCAACCATATTTGACTTCCAGCGGCTTGGAGACCTTTCACAAAATCCACGACCTTTCTTCAAGTATAGCGGCTCCAATGCTGATGAAGCAAGCATGCAGAAAGGACCCGAATGGCTGCTTTAACCACCTTCAATATCAAGCACTGCAGTGCAATGAATAGTCCCAATTACCTCCAGAAATATACCACGGATTGCTTTCACAAATAGACTTGGCCCCATGATTCCTTAGAAGTAATCACTAGTTCTATGAAAAGCGCCAACCAAGGCAATAAATATCATTCAATATGACCCAATATCCACAAAGGCACGACTTCTTCAAACTGGCGGCTACCTTTGTCTTATCTACAAATTAACCTTTGTCTTATCCCCACGTCACTCCTTATGGAGTTTCAAAAGTGCATGATTCCCTTATGAGGTCCAATTCATTCCAAATAATGTGGTTGGCTTTCAATATGGCGGTTAATAAGGGTGTGGCAAGCAATCAAGCAGGACCCGACCAGCAAGGATGGTTGGCTGATTTCCCTTATCTTTTCCTGGTTGACTTTCATGATTCTTTGGTGCCTCCTATGTTTGTCCTTGTCTGCCTTTGAAGGCTGGGAATAATACTATGCAGTGAATTTGCTATTTACCAGAATAGGGCCTCCTCCACAAATAACAATAATAGTACAGAAAGAATACCTTTGGAGATAACCCTGTCAAAGTTCAAACTTTGACACTGAAATTTCTGCAATTAATCTTCATACCCTGATATTCAGAATTTTGTCTTCGAAGAAGACCCACAAAATTCTTACAGTCGATCTAGAAGCCCCAATGTGAACTCTATTTTGAATCCGCCCATAGGAAGACTTGGGTTTTCATTCAAATCCCTAAACTTGAACTTGAGGCTTTTTGTCCTCTCGTTCCAGAAAGCTAAGCTCTCAATTTCACAATCTCCACTAAAATAATATTTTCCAAGAATAATTAGAAATGAGCTCATGTGCCCTTTTTATAACAAGTTTTTGGTTTTCCCGCCAAAACCCATTAGCACATTATTATAAAGGGACTTTATTTAATTATATTTTAAATATTCCCCAACGTCACTTTATAACTACATTTAATTTAATCATTTAATATTACCTTTATAATTGCACTTTTGCCACGCAACGTTACAGAATTATAGAATTGCAACTATTCAAGCAAGGGCCACTTGAGATAACTACAATACTCCTCAAAGTTGAGATTTTTAATAATGTTAGAATAAATTAGTAAGTTGTATTTCTTGATTTGAGTTATTTGATTTGATATGCAGTAAATTAATTATTATTGGCAATCGTTTAAAAAGGAATTATATACAAGTAGTTACAGCATAGTTGAAGTTGTTAGTCACTGACTCACTATCCTTACAAGAGTATCTTGTTATCGACCCATAGCAACTATTATAGAGTTATGTTTGTTTCCAGATAAATATTTTTGTAGTTAAGTTTTTTTCCAAATGGTTACTTTCGTTTAAGTCTTCTAGGCACAATTGATAGGACAGCTTAGAATCCTTAAACTGCACATATAGTGCCAACACCATCCAAGAAATTATGATTACCTAGTTGCTAAAATAAATGTAGCATGTCTAAATCAATGAGTTGCTTAATAAGGGATCAGTTGGTTCGTTGAGCTGTATGCATGACCTCTCTGCATCAATTTATTGAATATAGATGGAGTTAGACACTGAGCACATGTCAATTCCTTAATTGATGGAAGCCTTGTACCACCACTACCTCATTCACTCCTTGATCGGCAATACTTAGGTGTGACCACTTCCTCATCGAGTTAACTTCACTTGATATCGCTGCTCCTACATGTTGAGTCAATCGACCAGATCATCCTAGGACTTGTGCATCTCAAAGTCTATAAATGGTAGTATTTTCTTTGATTTTTGTAACACAGATAATAGTGGAGTTCTATCATTTTCCTACTATATGCTTTTGAATTTATCTCAGCATAATGTTGTTTTGTTCCTATGGTAGATTTCTTCTTGTTAGTTTTAGGATCAGAAATGAAAGCAATCAGAAAATGCAACACATGAGACAATGAACACCAGAAGATACCCTAGGAAAACCCTCCAAACTCGAGGGGAAAAACCCAGCAAATATATCTCTCATATATTTAGGAATAAGAGCAGAAATCTGCTTATAACTCAGGCCCAACACAAGGCCGAATTTGATATAATGAATAATAGCACCTCTCCTAGATGCGAAGATATAGAATATGTTTCTCCTTGAGATCGATCTGCTGCTACAGAATGATGATCTGTTGTTACAGAATGATGATATGTTGCTACAGAATGATTTGCTGCTCAAGATCATGATTTGTTGCTCAAGTGCGAACTTCTCCAGGGAGTGCGAATATGGTGAATGAACTTGATGATCAAATGAGAGATCATCACCTTGTATTAATACAAAACAAAGTGTCTCTTCATGTAGGTTGGCCTCCTTAAGGAAAAATAACAATAATTAAATGAGTCGACCACATTAAGGAAGTCGGCCATAATAATAAATAATAAATATTATTTAGGTCGGCCCCATTTAATTATTCACAATAATTAAATGTTATATTATAATTTCCAAGTGAAGCGCCCCTTCACTTAATTATCACAATGAAATAAATAGCCAAAGGCTATATGCAATTTCATGTCTTCGATTAGGCTGGAAGAATGAACCCGAAGCTGCACTAACTTCAACACTTGTTGCAATTGATACTTCATGAAATCTAACATGGTATCAAAGTGGGGTAGTTTAGGTGTCAATTAATTCAATCTGAAACATTGTCTTAGTTTCTTTTACCTAGGGTGTACAATATTTTAAATTTGAGTGATCTTAGTTCACCTATTGTAAGAGGCTTCCAACAAAGAAAGAAACTATCTCATTGCAATCAGAAGGTCTAGAATGGCTAGGTTAGACTTTTGTTTCATCCAAATTAGAATCTTTAAAGTCAACTTATTTTGATTTTCCTATAGGGTTTGATTTTGTATTTTGATGATAGCTCAATTCTTGGAGCATCTCAGCACAAAAAGGACCTTACAGTTGCATTTGGAGCAATCAAAACCTACAAATCAACTATCAATTAGTCAAAAAAAAAGTAGATGACTTAAAAACAAAAATAGCCCATTTAGCTATGCAACCTGCACATGGGTAATGTCTATCCAACATATTGGATGCCCATTTGACTATTATTATTAACTAATTGAAATACAAAACCCAATCAATTACCCACTTCTTGACTCAAAACTGCAATGAGAATAGTGTAAAAAATAAGTTGAAGTCGCCAACAAACATAGGTGAACATCCAAACATTGTTTAGGCTGCGGATGCATCATATTGTGTAACCAGCATATTGGAAACCCATTTAACTATACTTATTAATTAATTGAAATTCAAAATCATGTACCCGATATGTTGGATAGACATTGCCTTGCATGCAAACACAACAGAAACAAGTAAAGAGTTTTTATTTTTAATTTCTAAAATTAAATTGAAAATAAATAAATAAATAATCAAAAATGCAACAACAAAAAAAATTGTTGAAAAGAGCGTATGTGCTAACATTGATAGGGGATACAAATGGTTACCAACCCCATTGTCACTGCCTAACATGGAAGGTGATATACCCTGCCCCAACAATACACATTTCCTACACCTACAGCTTCAAAACTTCAGCCACCAACATTCTCTGCCTCCCACACCTAGTATATTTGTCACCTATCCACTGTCACCTAACCTCCAATGCCCCACTTGATTGCCACTAGCAGTGAAACTCCTACAACCCAAATTCACATCTGTAGGATTTTGCTACCAGCAGGCCATTGCACCTCCACTCAGTCGCCCAAGAGAGACCACTAACATTGCATCACCCCATGCCACCTCAACCAATGGTGCTACCCTCCTACCATGTGACTTGCGAAAACCCCTCTCATTATGCTTTCTTATTTTGGAGGTCAACTTTGAAGACCCCTAACTTGCTTGTGCAGAGGTGTTTTTTCAAACAACTAAGTTTTGGAATGGGCCAACTTTCCAAGTAGTTTGCAATGGTATAATTGGTCTTTGCATAGCTCCCAGTTTTTTTGGAAAATCAATTCGCTCACAAACTTTGTTGCCCAATCTCATTTCTTTGAACTCATAGAACTCATTACTTTCACAAATGGACTTAGATTTGAGTCCCTTTTTACTAAATGGAAGATTTTTCGAGCACTATGCATTGGTGCTAGCTATTTGTTCTTACTCTACCATTTGATTGTACTTCCATCTTTTTGGTACACATAGAACATTGTAAAAATCTGAAAAATCATATTCAAGTTTGTAATTGCACTATTACAGTGCCACACTATAATTTATAAGGATGTCTGCATTGAGCTATTTTGGAAGGGTGATAATGCAAAACACCCACAATTATGAAGTGTCATTTCATGTACTAATTTAGTGAACAAATCCCTCACAATGCTATTGTAAAACTGATATGATAACAAACCCTTTGAAAATCAGTCATATAAGGAAAAAAAATACCTCTTGAAAGCCCTACAATATGGTCACTATTGTATACTGATATCTTGTTTGAAAGCTCACTGAAACAATGAAAATACCCAAGGCAGCTTTGACGAGGCAGAACAGTTGAATATTTTTATGAAAATTATGACTGAAAATCATCCTCAAAACCCCAGGTGTTCAATAACAAGTGAAAATCTGGGTTTTAGTGGTATAAAACCCTGCTGAGAATCCAGGTGCCCCACTGGAAGTCAATGGAAATTGCTATGTCTGCAATGATGAACCTTGGCTGAAATACTCATCTGCTAATCAAACAATCTGCAAACCCTTTGAAACAATGGAGACAAGTGGAGAATGACAATCTATTTACACGAAAGAATAAGCTATTATCAGCTTGCTTTTCCCTTTAATTGCCTATATATAGAACTGTTGTTATTCTTCCCTTCAATTTTTAACCAAAATCTGGAATTCCTCCCACCAAGCACACTCCCATATATAGAGGATGCAGTTTTTCATTTTGAAGATGTAGTCAGTCTTTACAGAGGCACATGCCAGTCTACAGGTGAAATTTTTTGTTTAAGCAGAATGATGTTCTTCTTCAATATGGTGCTCTCCTCTATACTGCTTTGCATATTTTGTACGTTGAAAATCCGTCAACCTTAATACTGGAACATGCTTCTCTACATAATTGTAATTTTTGGAAAAATTTAAAGAATGTTATTTCTCAATGAAGAACACGTAGGTATATGTGTCATTTTAACTTTTTGAAAAGTCGTCTTCCTTAATAAAAATGTTTCTTGATATATGTCCACATCCTTTGCATTTTGAAACCTGTCTTCTTAACAATGCCACACACTTTACTGTACTGCCTTCATTTCTACTTCATGGAAATTTTGTCAACCCTCAATACAGCATGCACCTATGTAGGGGCCTCCACTTCTTACTTAACAAATTTCATGTTGATCTTCTATTAGGCATACTTCAAACATAGGGTGTAATTTTTATATAGGGCATGTGCTCTTGTATTGAGTAACATTTTTTAACTTGAAATTCTCATTGTTCACATAAGAATGCTCCATTGTACTGAGTGACATTTTTCCTAATTTTATGAATTTCAGCCTTTTCTCCATCATCCTAACTCCAATGTTTGCTTTGTTGGATGCATTGGAAATCTCATTCTGTTGCCCTGAAAGTACACTGACTAGAGATGACAAAAAAAGCATGGATGACAACAACAAATGTTGAAACATGACTCATGATTGAAGTAATGACAAAGTTTTGGCCTAAAACATGATGTAATACAAATGTATTTTTGCATGGATAAAACCAGTTGATCCTTGTATTCCAACTCCAAAATCTTCTGCTCAACTTTCCAATTTCCAATTGAATAAAGAAAGGCTGTACATCCTTTCTTATATTTAGGCCAAATAAGTGATACCTCAAATTATTTCAGCTGAGGAATGGTTCCCAGTACACAGGATCTGCAGCGTGACTGGGTTGCTTTCATTTCAGATTCAAAGGAGCTACAAAAGATTAGAGTTCAGAATTTCTATATACTACGCTTTTACTAATATCTAACCATCTCTGCATGTGTATTGCCTGAAAATTAAGAAATTAATTACATGTGATGAAAACACACAAAGGGAAGTCAAGAATAATGTGTTCCGACTGACAGAACCAGAAAAGAAGGGGAAAGCTGGAAACTGCATTAATATTAAAACATACTCTATAGAAAATATGAAACATACCGAATGAAATAAAATTCCTGCAATACTAGATCATTAAAAGAGGAGTGTAAATAGATGGATGATTTAGCAAGAAAACTACCTTTCCAGGAATATTTAGATAAGAAGCTCGACTACCAGTTGCAATTAATATATGCTTAGCTGTGTAGTGCTTGTGTGCTCCATCTGGATGTATCACCTCAACTTCATGTTGTTCAACCAACTTGGCCTCCCCTTCCAACATTGTCACTCCAGAGTTGGTAAGCAATCTTTTGTAGACTCCATTGAGCCTTGTTATTTCTTTTGTCTGTAACAATTAAGAAAAAAGAGTTAATAGCTTATCATAATTAACTATTTATCTGGCACTGTGCAACAAATGATCAAAAAAAGATTTCAAGACATAAGTATCAATGAATAATTTTTTAGAAATGAATCCAAAATAGATAAACTCAAGTATTGGCTGGTTTTCAACACAAACTGCATAATGGGATCAAGCCATAAGATGAGAAAAAATCGCCATTGGCAAGATAAGTAGATAATAGTAAAAATGAAGGCACTACTATTTGCCATTCAAAGAGAAAGCCATTCTTCTTAGAAAATTAGCATTACAAATCGTAATAAGCCATTATCTCATATCAGCTCAAGGAGAACATAAGCTAGAATATATCTCAAGACAGAGTATCATGTTGGAGAATATAAGCAACTTAAACTACAGGAAAAGGTGAAATAAACCTTGAAATCAAGGTAAGTGTTAAGGCTATACGTTAAAAACAAAATCCTAAAAGAAGCTACAAAGCTTGACATTGAAAACTACCAGCCATTTGAAGTTTCATTTATTCTTCTTTGAGGGCAAGACATTATAATCATGTTTCATTAATAGTAGGAAAAACAGATGATTGCTTGCAATTTACAAAGAAACCAAATAGAAGTATCATGAGATTTTAAAAGCAGAAGCATCTCTAAAGATGTAGCTAAAAACAGCATCAGAAAGAGGAAGACACTTGTGTAGGTGATAAAATAGCTGATGTTTGCATTCTATGAATGCTGCAAACACAATAGAAGCCAAAATCTCAATCCAAAAACATAATCTTAAGCAATTCGTAAATGAAATTGTCTGACAAGCATCTAAATGAGTATAATATAGAAAACTAGCTCTACAATCCATTTGCAGAGACCTTGTGTAAACTAAATAACACAAATCCTGCAAAAAGTCAGTCATATCTATTGCCCTTTAGCATTCTATACTATCATGCTAAATGACATGTCCCAATACCTTATTTTCCAGAAGCCTTTTCCAGTCAAAAGTGATCGGCCCATTGATATCCCATCCAAAATTTCTCGAATCCTGTAAGTCATGCAACAAGGACAAATTAAAGTATTTCCTGTAAAACAACTGGAACAAATTCAATAGAACCCCAGTGAAAGTCAAAGAATAAAACAAAGAAAAAGTATTTACTCTCCGTGTCCTTTAAATCTCATCTTGGTTTGATATTTAATTAAGTTGCCAGTCCTGATACGGGTTTGGGTATGAGGATCCAGTACTTTGGTTTGCCATTTTTTTTACATGGGTTTGGTATGGCTTGGGAATGCCCATACAGAAAATATATCTGATATTAAAGATATCGACATTAATGCCAAATAAATATTGTTCTAATATGCAGATAATAAACAAAACTATCAATAAAATAATACTGAAATATTGTACTCGATGTGTTTTCTCCCAAGTTTTTAGTATTTTCATTTTTAACTTCTTAAAAATTATTTGTTTATTTAGGCAATTTAGAGACACAGATTCGACCATGGTAATGATCAAATACTGTTTGATTTCAAGAGGGCATTCTGATACCTGCACAAGTATCCCCTGAATTCATTATAGAACATAGGCAGAGCATGGAAAATCAGAGCAACTCAACTGTTATGGTAGGGACACCAATGTCTGGTTCAAAACAGGTCCAGGAATAATCCCTATAAAAAGGCAATTTACCATATCCAATTCTTTTCAATCAAAATTAGAAGCTGCACTAAACAAGCATGCAATTCCCACTGAAAGGAATTACTATTAAGCTTGATATGAATAATATAAAGTGTTTAAAAACAAATTGGTAGTTTTGACTATGCAGATGTAGACACCTAAATAATGTCACCTTCACCTTCATCACTTAATCATTCATTCATCACCTAGGGCACACATTATCTTAATGCCATTCGTCACCTAGGACTAATAACACCTAACTATTTAATTAAAGAATTCCTAATCATTTAATTAAAATTGGCTAATATTATTCATCACTTTAATAAATTAATAATCCATTTCATTATCAATTTATTTTTTCACATTATCCAATTATTTATTTTATTATCCACACATTATCCATTAATAAATTAATATAATACTAATATCCACCTCATGTGCACCAGTAAATTAATCCATTAATTATTAAGTCAATTAATTCCACCTCACCTAGTTGACTACCTAGTCTAATCAATTCAATCAGACTTATTCCCAATCCCACTCATCAATCAAATCCACTTCACTCATCCATGCAATCGGTTAACTATCCTATGCTACAGTCAACTCCCCTTAATTCTCTCATACACTCAGTTAACTCTTCCATGCAGATAGTTAACTCATCAATCGTATCTGTAAACACCTTCATCACATTGAGTTGAAAAACACTCTCATGCCTGCCACATCTCCTCATTAGTCCCCCAAATCATGGATCGGATCTAAGATTCCAGATTGAATCTTAGCCATAATAGCAAATTCAAAACCAAAAGATCACTCATCATAATTATGTGAGGAAAATTTATACAAGCGAATATGGAACTGAATTTGGAACTCACGGGTTCCATAATCACTAACAAATAATAAAATGTAACATAAATAGACTAACAAACCAAAAACAAACAATAACAAATTTAAAAAAACACTCCACAGACAGAAATGATGGAATATCCCAACATTCCCCCTTATTACATCATTGTTTTAAAGTACTAATAAAAGAATCCTGAAAAGTATCAAACTTCACACATCCAAGAGGCTTGGTGAAGATATCAACACATTGTTCCCGAGTAGAGTAGAATTGGAGCTGAATATTGTTTTGTTGAACATGTTCTCGTATGAGGTGGCAATCAACTTCAATATGCTTAGTTCATTCATGAAACATTGGATTGTGAACAAGTTTGAGATCACTCTTATTGTCACAATAGAGGATTGTGCATTGATTTTGAGATATTCCCAATCCTTCAAGTATGCAATGTAGCCAAATTGCTTCGCAAATTGTTGCACGTGTTGCATGATACTCTGCTATTGTTGAGGAACGAGCAATTGTGGCTTATTTCTTACTTCCCTAAGAAATAGGACCTAAACCTACGAAGAAAACATAACAAGATGTGGATTTCCTATCATCAACAAAACCTACATAATCTACATCTGCGTATCCTATCAAGAAGAATTGATCATTCTTTTTATATTCCAAAGCATGATTCATTGTACCATGGATATACCTTATTACCTGTTTTGTTGCTTTACAATGACTTATTTTTGTTTATTGCATGAATCATGAAAGATAATTAACAAGTCTAGAGTAGGTCAAGTAAATCAAACCTTCGATCATCTATCAATAGAGAGTTGCATTTACTTGATTAGATGGATCAAAAACAAATAACTACAATGTTGATTCCATGGGTGTAGACGTGTTTGGAATCCATCATTCTAAAAATTTTGAGCAACGTCTTGGCATGTTTTCTTTGAGATACAAAGATATGGTGAATAGTTTGCCATACCTCTAAGTTGAGATAATAGTATAGTAGCCCAACATTTGTCATATCAAATACCTTCTTGAGACCATTCTTGGTTATTTCAACTGTTTTTGAGCTACCTGTGATAACTAGATCATCAACATATACATTAATAATCACAATCTCCCCAGCTTGTTCCTTGAGGTAGAGATTTGGATAATATCGATATCTACTAAATCCATTTTGTAGCAAATGTTCATCAATTTTGATATACTAGTCTCTAGGAGCCTATTTGAGACCATAGAGAGACTTTACAAGTTTGCATACCTTTTCTTCTTTACCAGGTGCATTCTATCCCTCTGGTTCTGTCATATAAACCTCCTGTTTAAGGTATCCATTGATAAAGGCACTTTTTACATCCATTTGATATAACTTCCATCCAAATTGTACAATTAAAGCAAAAATCATTCTGATGGTTTTGATCTTTGATGTGGGAACAAATGTTTCCTAATAATCAATCCCTTATTTCTATGCATAACCTTTTGCCACAAGTGTAGCCATATACTTATTTATAGTACCATTTTCCTTATATTGGATCTTGAAGATCCATTTACATCTATTTGATTTCTTACTTGGTGGTAGATCAACAAGCTCCAAAGTCTTTTTTTCATTAGAGATTGATACTCTACATCCATAGCATCTTTCCAAGGCTTTGATTCTAGTACTTCCTGAACATAAGATGGCTCAAAGATATCAACAATTGAACTCATTAGTGCTAGATTTACCTCATTGTGACCCATGTTGTGAGTCCTCAATCCTGAAGTTGAAGTATTTGGGACTCCATCTAGCTTTGTATCATGGATGGTACTAGTGTATCATCTTGGCATAAAACGTGTGAAATTTGTAGGTGTTGAATCAGATTGATTATCAACATTACTTTTCTCATCCAAGTTGAATATAGGAGCACTATCTGGAGTAAGTGATGACGTGGGAGAACTTAACTCACTTTTCTCATCAAAAATGACATCGCTGCTAGTGTATTTCTTTGTGGTAGGATCCATAAGTCAATAAGCCTTTAACTCATTTTTATAACCAAGAAGAATGCATTTCATGGATTTCTTATCAAGCTTATCTCTCTTTTTCTTAGGAATGTGCATGTATGTTGTGCAACCAAATACACAAAGATGAGAGATAGATGGTTTTACCCTTGTCCAAGCTTCTTTTGGTGTGATGCCATCAAGTGCTTTGGTTGGCGCACGATTTAGAAGATAAACCATTGTATGACGACTTCAACCCAATATGCATGTCCCAAATAAGAATCCTTCAACATGCTAAGTACCATCTCCATGATAATGCAGTTATGTAGTTCAGCAACTCCATTTTGCTGAGGTGTTAATGCTATACTCAGTTGACAACAAATTCCAATTTCCTTTAATTAGGTGGAGAATTCTATGTTGTGTATTCCCCCTTTGATCTGAGTGGAGCACACAAATACAATGATTTGTATCTTTCTCCATAAGAGTTTGAAACTCTCTGAAGTAGGAAACGGCTTCATCTTTAGTCTATAAGAAATATACCCATATTTTTCTTGTATGATCATCAACAAAAACCTAAAAGCGCCTAAAACCATTGTGACTAGGTGCCATGGGTCCGCACAAATTGGTATGCACCAACTATAAAGGTTCACTTGCATGATACTCACTAGAATGGAAGGGTTCTCGAAGTTGTTTTCCAATGAAACAACTAGAAAAAATAGCACTCATCTTCTCAAGTGAGGGAAGCCCTTTGACCATGCCTTTCTTACTAAGAGTAAGCAAATAGCTAGTGCTTAAGTGACCAAATCAACGATGACATAACATAGAAAGATCATGATTCTTAGACACCAAAGCTTGATTATTATTTATTGTATCAAGCCGTTTACCAATTTCAGAAGCTCTTGCACAATCTTTTAACTTTTAGACTTATCACAGATGAGGCATACATTTTTATCATCATTTTTATCAAACTCAATCCTCAAGTTGTGGTCAAGAAATTGATTGATAGAAGATTTTTGGTAAGCCCTGGCACATATAAGACTTTAGTGAGCCTACAACAATGTATGCCAAAATTAAAGGACATTTCACCAATACCTTGGATGTCATAGGTTGTGCCATCTTCAAGAGAAACTTTACTATGATGAGGTTTCAATGTGAGAAACCACTCTGTTTGTCCAGTCGTGTGCTTTGTAGCAGGTGAGTCTACATACCAAATTGAATTTGATGGTCAATTATCTTCAGAAGTGTGGGCAGAAAACACATACTCCTCTTCTTGAGAGTCTTGTTCTTCAGCAATATTGATGTGTTATTTTTGTTTATTCTTTTGCTCCCATCGTGTATTGCCACCTTGAAATGGCTTCTTTTGATGTGATTTATTGTTGAATGATCCTTTGACCAAGGAGTTGTTACAACAATTTTTCACATCATGTCCAATCCTTTCACATAGGCTGAACTTCATCAAATATGCTAAACATAATGATCATTTTAGCCTTTTTGTCAACTTGACCAAATTCCATTTGCTCATCAACATCAATCTTGTGTCCTACAGTGTTACTGCTAACCACATGCCAATCTTCCTCAAAATCAAGTTAAGTTTTGAGTTTGGTCTTACATGTGGAATAATTACTCCCCTATAGCAACTGGGAATTTGGAAGAACAAATTTCGAAGAACTTCTTGCCATTGTGTTAGTGAGATATATATGTTACCTTACCCTATTTCTCGTCACTCAGATCAGCAATATACCACAAAGGAGAGGATACTTTAGGAATAAAATAAGCATCTTTAAGAAGAGTTGAGAGATATACAAAACATTCATTTTAACATTCCCTGATTCTAGTTTCAAAAAAAGTTGCTACCATAAAGACATGTTTTTGACTAATTTCCTCACCCACTAATCACACTTTCATTTATAAACTGATTATTTGTAGTTCTCTACTCTCTAAGGTGTTTTGCATAGTATAGTAGAATTCAATGAATATTGCACAAGGTTGTTGAATTTAGCATAACATAACATTATAAGATCTCTAATGCCTATCAACAGGCCTAACAAAGAAGCAATCCACATCTACGTGATGAATTTTGTTAAAGAGCTAGTGCACCTTCAAATAAAGTCTCGCATCAATAAATTGTTCCTTTTGACCAAACTTATAGATCTACTTCACAGCCTTTGGGACTATTTCCTTATAACAAATTCAAATAAAATTGTAATAAGATGCAAGAAATGATAGCTTGGGGTCATTTCTTACAACTACCGCAAACGGAATGGTAATAAATTCAAAAAATGTTGAGATTTGTACAGATTTTGAATCTTAACCAAATTCAAGCAACATTATTTTCCATTTCCTGAATGAAACTTAAAACCTAAAACTAAAAATTGTACCAATCAGGAAGGTGTTCATGAAGATTGATGGTGTACTCCCAATCATGACCTCTTCTTTGGAGCTCTTTTGCTTCAATAGTGGCCTATTGACATTGCTCTTGCAACCAATGCCTATAGAGAGGATTCCAATGTAAGAGATTCAATGGCTAACTATTTCCTGCAAAATTGGAAGATCAAGAATCTTTGCCAACTTGACTTGGATTTCTAAAGAAATCAAGAGGAACAATTTATCCGCTTTATGCAAAATTTCAATGTTTTTTAACAGATTTCAACATTTTTTTTGGGTGGGATATATGTTTGGATTTATGCCTCTGTTACCAAAAACGTGATGCAATTGATTCCATGTATGTTCCACCTACAAGTTCACCAAGCCCTTATGCAGCAAGGCAATGTGCGGCAGGGCATCGACCTTGTCCGTTGCACCCTTATTTTACTTTCTTTTTTTTTTTTTTTTTGTTCTCATTTTTTTAATTTATATTCAAACTATAATCTAATATAATATAATAATTATCCATTGTTATTATAAAATATTTTTTATATATTATATATAATAACATATATAATTATAACAATATTAATTATATATGATTATGTTATATTAAAATTAAATATTTATTAATAATTTTTTTAAATCCGATTTTTTCCTAATGTTTTCTCGATTTAAAAAAAAAAAAAATCTTACACTTTTGGTTTGTCAATTTTTTCCCCAAACGACTTTTGCTGCTATGATCCATACATTTATCTCATTTTGGCATAACCCTAGGTCACATTTAGCATACCCCCCCGAAGGGTTTCTCCATCAATCTATCCTTCCAAACCACATACATCTCATACCATAATCTTGTCTTAATCCTAGGTACACACTCATTCACATCCTCCTCATAGCATTATCTTGTCCACATCCTAAGACTACATTCTCATTCACATCCATTATCCTTGGCTTAAACCATCCTTATATCCATATCCTAAATTAGATCATCATCCATAGCATAACATCCTTTTGTCATACCATACCCTCATTTACATCCATATCATAACATCCTTTTGTCACCAACATCCTTGTATGCACCCGCTATCCTAAGTTTAAATCATCATTTACATCCATACCATACCATCATTTTTGTCCCAATCATAGGATACTCCAATATCATAGCATTCTTATGTCATCAACATTTTCATAAGTATCCATTATCCTTGTTTAGATCATCCTTTACATCCATATCCTAAGTTAGGTCACCATCCATAGCATAACATCCTTTTGTTGTATCATACCCTCATTTACATCCATGTCATAACATCCTCCAGTCATCAACATCCTCATACACATCCATTATCCTTGATTTAGACCATCATACACCCATTATCCCACATTTAGACCATCACTTACATCCATATCATACCATAAACTTGTCCAAACCCTAAGTTTACACCATTCCTTAATATCCACATCATATAATTATCTTGTTCAAACTCCCCATATACATAAATGCCATATCATCTTGTATTTCCAATCCAACATCACATTGGTCTTAACCACATCTTAGGTCTAACACCACCATTTAAATCCATATCATAACATCATATTCTAGCACCATCTTACCCCACCAAACACATCCAATCTTGACCATTCACAAATAGACTTCAAACATCCTCATCCATATCAACCAAAACACATAGCAAATCAACTCAAATAGTCATCCATTTTGATCTAAGTCTAAAATTGCCTTTGAAAATCAAGACTTCATATACCATTTTATCCTCAATTCTTGTATGCTTAAGAACTTTGCTCGTCTAAAGTAGCAAGTTAATTGAAGAAATCAAATCATCCCACCACCTTGGAAGAAATTAACATAGGAACTTGGCCTATCCTAAGATAATTAATACAAGAATCCTAGTCAATCTTTCTTGAGAATTTTGCCTATCTCAAGTAGGAATGACTAAAATCACAAATCAACTATCCTATGTCTTGATTCAAAAGGCACCTTTGATTTAGATAATCTCATCATCTATCCTCCACATTTATCATGGTCACACCCTAACCCATGTTAACCATCACAATCGTCCATCATCGACTTTAGTCAAACATCATCCATTTTTACATATTGTCCAAAACTCCAACAAAGAAAGAAAGAAAAGCAAAAAATCCCCCAAGTTCAACAAAAAATCAAAAATCAAAAAATCAAAAAAAATCAAAAAGACCAAAAGTCCAAAAAAATTCAAAATCCAAAAAAAGAAAATATCCCAATAATTAGACATTCTTTTCATATCACCCATTGCTAGGTCACAAACAAAACTACACATGGAAAAACACCAATTTAACCCTAATGTACCTAGTGATAGTAATTTTACCCAAGATGAGAGCTCAAGATCCCAAATTCCTCAAAGTACACATACAAACACACTTAGAATTCAATGGTATTCATACAAAGAAACTCATTATCATTTTCAACCTAATCCATCACACACCATTTCACATCATACCCCAACTTCACCGTATCACATTCACTTAAACATTCATTATAGTTCGGCCACCCTAAATGTCTTCCTCCAATTAATCCACCTCAAACAAGCTTTCCATGCATGACATCTTTAATTCAGTTGTTAACCCCTCTATCTATCGCATAACCAAGACATGCCCAACTCACTATAATCCCATCTCATCATTCCACCTACCAACAATCACATTAAAGAATTTTTTATGGCATGACAAGAAGTTTCCCATAATACAATCTACCTCATTAGACTCTTTCCTCGTAGTTTAGGAAGAAAAGCACTTACCTCAAGGATCCATTCAAACTTTTGTTGACTTAGTGGATGATTTTGTAACCCATTTCTCCTACAATGTTGAGAACGAGTTAACCATGCTTAATCTTTGTAGTGCTAAACAATGAAATGGGGAAAGTTTTGATTTCTTCCTTTAACAATGGGGGAGTCTCACAAGTCGCTTTCCTTAGCCTATACCAAAAAGACTTGTCCATATTTTTATCACAAATCTTAATCCTAAAATGACCTTTTGTCTACAAGTCCATTGCACATCCACTTTTGACGAAATTATAGGCAAGGGGGTTACCATTGAGAAAGCCCTCATTGCCAAAGGTTTGGTTAAGATCTATAACAAAGAAAAAGAAAACAATAACCAAACCAATGAAAAATCTCATTTTTTGGGGTAAGAATAAAATTGTCAATGATAGGGTAACTGACTCCAAACTCATCCAAACTACACAAGTGCCTAAATAGACAAATCCTAGTGTCCAAAATGTTCAACCACAAACACATGTTATTATACCACAAGGACAATCACAAACCCCAAATCATCCAAAATATAGCTACACTCTCTTGGGGGAACCTATGAGGTGGTATTCCAAAACTCGTCCAAGCAAACCTAATAAAATTTCCATACATAATACCTTTTGATGAGAATGAATCTAAACTTGCATGGTACAGAGAAAATGAGTATTGTGAGTACCATTGCATCAAAGGTCACACCATGTCAAGATGCATGCAACTCAAAAATTGCATCCAAGACCTCATCAATTGTGATGAGATTGAAGTGGGAGGCCATACATCCCCCTCACCTAATCAATAATTACGAATATATCAAGATCCTTTCCCCAAGCATGATCAAAATCATCCATCTATGTCCAGCAATGTTTCATCCCAAAACAATTGCATTAGTATCATCCATAGCGATAACATATCAACCTCATATTATTCGCTAATAGGTTGTCTTGAAGAAGATTGCTTGCAAGTAGCCTCCATCTCTCCTTCCAATCCTTCATCCCTTGGACCTTCACAACAACCACCCATCACATCCTAATGTTTTAGGATTTCCTACAAGGGCTATCCATAAAGGATCCTAAACAACCATACTCAAATGCTCAAAAGGATACTCAAATGCTCTCCACAACTAATCATGAAATTCAAACTAATCCAATAATAGATAAAGATCTTATCTATGATCAAGAAATCCTCAATCAGACACTGTCATGCACACCACCACCTATCACGCCCACTCCAAAGTGTCCTATTCAAAATCCATTATTATCATGCCAAAATCTTAAGTCCATCAAAGAATGCCCCATCCATATCCAAATTCATATTACATCAAGATTCAATCTACGTTAAGAGCACGATCCAAAGCTTGAAGAAACAAGCTCTAAAATGAATCAAGATCCTGTTGTGACCTTTTCACACATCACCCTATTCAAAATGGGTACCCCCCTAATTTTTGCTACATTTTGGTCTTTTGGCTTTGGTTTTGGGTTGTTTTGCGTCTCTCTCTATTCCTCGTGGTCTTTCTGGGGATGTCCCTACCTTTTGACCTAATTGGAAATTTTGGCTAAGTCTATGAAATTAGGGGCTTTCATTCTTCAAGCTTGTTTGAGGTCAAATCAAGCTAGCAAATTGAAATCTAAGAATGGCATTGCAATCAGGAGGCTTCAAGCAGGATCCCACTAAATTATCATTGAATTCTGACAACTTACTATTTTTAGTAAGTACCTCAATTTGGGGTCTTTTACTCAGGATTTTGGAATTCTGACTGCTTCAACACATTCAGGACACTTCAAAGTACTTGCATGCAAAATTTGAGCAGATTTGGACAACTTTCTATTTTTAGCAATTTTGGCTTTGGAAGCAGTTTTCAGGGCTTGCATGTGTGAGTTTTCAATGCATGTTAGGATATTCTTTCTGGGATTCTCGAGAGCTTCACGATGATGTAACATGCAAGTCAAAATGATGAATTGCTATTTTTAGCAAGTGCTCGCATGTGGACCAATTTTCTAGGTTTTTTGAGATCTCTCGGGCAGTATGACATGCAAATACATCCGACAGTGGATTGATCACTTTTCAAGCACTTACTATTATTAGCAAGTTGACTCCAGCAGTCCCAGATCTCCAGTTTCGAGAACAAATCAGTGTACAACGGAAACGGAGTCAAACGGAGGTCATTTGAGGCACATGCAAGTCAAATTAGGGTTTCCTACTTTTATGACTAAAATAGAGGGTGGAATTCGAGAAAGTGTTAAACTATTAAACTGATGTATCTCACCAAGATCAGCATCCTTCAGAGAATCCACTGATGAAATTTGAGCAAAATCCACATACTTACTATTTTTAGTAAGTTGGTTCAGGGCTAAAAATAGTAGATCAACGCGAAGGGCAAGTGTGAAGAGGTCAAACAATTCATGAAGATCTCACTAAGCAAATTTCAAGTCAAGAGGAGCTGCACAAATTAAGAAATCAAGGATTTACTAAAAATAGCAAGTGGGCTAAAATTAGCAAGCGAGCACAGATGACAGGTATGAACAGGTTAATCAAGTAAATAAGACCACATCAAGCCAACTTCAGGTTCGAAACAATTGAAGATCCATGGAAAATCACAAGTCTCCAGAACTTACTAAAAATAGAAGGCAAGGGTCAGCTGAAGGCATCAAAATCTTCTAAGTACAAGAAACCTGAGGCTCACCCCTCTAGATGCGCCTGAGGTGGAAGAGATAGTTGGCAGAGTGAAAAAGTTCTAAGCCATGAAAACAGAAGCTCAAGGGGCAAAATGTGCCCTCAAGAGGAATGGGGTAGCATAAAAGTCTCTAAGGCATAAATGGAATGCCACTAGGGTAAATGTGCCCTCAAGAGGAATGGGGTAGCATAAAAGTCTCTAAGGCATAAATGGAATGCCACTAGGGGAAATGCGCCCAAGGTGGTAGAGGAGTTGAGAAAAAATTTCCAAGGCAAGTTGAGAATGGCAGTCCACCCCCCTAAATGCGCCCAAGGTAGCCTACTAGTTGAAAATTTCCTAAGGCAATGAAAATGGGAGCTCCCCCCTCAAAATGCGCCCAAGGCTGAAAGGACAAGACTTAGAAATTTTCTCTATCATGCAAAGGGGAGGCACCACTAGGGAAATGCACCCAAGTGGAGAAGTGATGTGAAATTATTCTAAGGCGTTGGGAATATAAAAGCTTGACCCCCTAAATGCGCCCAAGTTGAGAAGAGGTGCAAGGAAATTTTCTAAGTAAGAAAACATGAAGTCCACCCCCCCAAATGCGCCCTTGGCAGGAAGTAAAAGTGTTGAAAAAGATTCTAAGTATGAAATGGAAGCTCACCCTCTAGAATGCGCCCTCAAGAAGATAGAGACTTGAGAAAAAATTCTAAGTTAAAAAATGGAAGTAGAAGACCTCAAATGCGCCCAAGGTTGAGGTAGCAAGGCTTAAAAAATTTATAAGTTAGAAAATGGAAGTAGAAGACCTCAAATGCACCCAAGGAAGAAGGTGGTTGAAGAATATTTTCTAAGGCTGGAAATCTGAAGAACATGGGTCTAAATGCGCCCAAGAAAGAGAATGTGTGGGATAGACAAGTTTCTATGGAAAAAGTAAAACTACACCTCCCTAAATGCGCCCACAAGGTAGCTTGGTGATTGAAAATGTTCTAAGGCAATGAGAATAAAACTACAACTCCTCTAATACGCCCATGAAAAGGGAATGAAAGATGCTCAAGTGGAGATTATCTAAGTGGTGAAACAAAGGCACAAGAGGTGATGTGCGCCTAAAGGAGGTAGGTGAATTGAAAATTTTCCAAGTATAAAAAATGAAAGTAGACCCTCTCAAATGCGCCAAGATAAGTAAGAGGAGGTGTTGAAAATTGGCTAAGGCAAGAAATTTGAAGCCAAGGGGCCAAATGCGCCCAAGGTGATATGAGGTTGAAGAATATTTTCTAAGGCTTGGAAACTTGAGGTGAGCCCTCCCAAATGCGCCCAAGGCAGGTAAGAAGGGGAAAGGATAGTGAAAATTCTCTAAGGTATTAAACATGATGCTAGAAGGGTTAAATGCACCCTAGGAAAAGAGGTGAAATACGTTCGCAAGGAAGAGATGAAATTTGTCTAAGGCACGAAGGATTTGAAGATGATGTAGAACTCAAGCATCAAGCGTTCAAATGTGCCCCAAAGAAGAGCAAGACAGTTCTAAGGCAAGAAACAGGTGAGAGGAGTCAAATATTTTCAAGGCAAGAATGTGAAGTGCCAAGAGGAGAAATGCACCCTATAGGAATGTGAAAGCCAAAAGGAAGTTAAATGAAATAAGTGGAAAAAGGATTCTTAAGGCGTTGCAAAATCAAAGAGGACCCCCCTTCAGGTACGCCCTCAGGGAGGAGAAATTTCTAAGGCAAACTCAAGGTGGTAAATGCACCCTTGAAGAAGGCCTCGTGGAATGAACACAAAAGTCTCTAAATGTGCCCATGATGAAAAGTCATGCTAGAGAAAAATGATGAATTTTATCAGATCTAGAGATTAAGCAGGCCTTGGAAATCAGAACATGGAGATTAGGTAAGTGAAATGAATTTATATTATAAGGTGTTCTGATGCTCTTCTTTTTGTTTGTTTTGCAGGATGAACACCGGGGCCAAGGCATGACGACTTGAGGTGATGGAGCAGGACAATGTTATAACCTTGGAGGGGAATAGAGTTACACATTTCAAACTCCTCCATGATGTCTCATTTGTGCCCAAACCATGAAGGGAGATGTTGGAAGAAACGGCTAAGTGTTGGAATTTCTCCACAAAGACCTAATATGCACCCAACTCAGGCAGGCAGGTGGTAAGGAGAAATGGTCGAGTCCAGGACAAGAGAATCCTTCAAGATCAGGATGGAGGAAATGATGAAGGCCCAAGCATTTAAGATCATCCTCAAGCATTAAAATGTCCTCAAGGCTAAGGAGGAGGAATGAGCAAAAAACTTCAATGTTAAAGCGTGACAGTAGGATGGATTAAAGAACAAAGTAGACGATTCTTCTTAAGTGCAAAGTCCCTCTCCGGCAATATCAAAAGTTGTGATGATCAAATTGATCGAGTTTGCAATCAAAGAGAGGGACAGTGGGAATGCGTTTTTGGATGAGATTCTTTTGGATGATAGTGGGCATTAATTTCTCATAGTGGTTTCTGCAGAGTAGTGGAGAATCTTTTGTTCATTTATTCCCCCACTCCTCTCTGTGGCAATTTTTAGGGCAAAACCTTGACTAGGGCTTTAGTGGCTCAATCTGGGCCCTTCATTGTAATTGAATCTGAGCCGTCCGTTGGACTGGGCCAACTATAAAAAGGGCATCCCCCCTCATTTGTAATCAATTAGAAGATTAGACATTAGAATCAAAATAGAGGAGAGAGTAGAGAGAATAGCAAAGAAGTTAGCATAGATTGATAGCTTAGATTGTAGAGGAAGGAAAGTTTTTCCCATTGAATGCTTTGTAAGAAGTTGTTGTGAACACTCTCATAATAAAAAGAGTTGTCATTGCTTGATGGTTCCATCTTTTGTTGTGGGTAGCTAGCGAGGCTTCTTCGTCTTTCCAATTCACTTAGAATCGTAGAGTAGATCTTAAAGTAAAGTAGATTTCATTTCATGCAAGCAGTTGGTAGTTGTGGAATGTGGTGTTTAATTTGAGCAAGCTTCGTTTATCCATACCACTAGCGGGCTCACTAACAGTGGGTTCGCCTTGCGTGGTCAACTGGAACATCGTGAACTTAACTTCAATTACGGTTTATATGTGGGTATGTGTCGTGATGGTATCTACATGTTGAGTCGTGATTTGAATATCTCTCAGTACCCCTTTGAAGATTGCACCAGTTCTGTAGAGGCTGTCTGAAGTGAGGCGAAGCAAAACTCGATTGAAGTTTGCAAGAATTCATCTCCGTGTCCCACATTTAGAGTACATAGTACATCTTTAATCCCTATATCTCTTTAAATTCGGTATCTTCCCGGTTAGCTTAGGAAACCCAAGCATCATTGATAAAACCTTCGAGTCCTGCAAATTCTTCTCTTTGATCGAACAATTGTGTAAGTCCCGTTGGAATAAACAGCAAATCACATCAAGCCAACTGAGACTATCCACTGCATGAAGGAACCTTGCAGTTGAATGCATGATCTTTCTAGCAATCTTAGCATACAGAATACTTTGTTCAAGAGAGGATAGAGTAACCGTTGGGAAACTTTATTCTGTGTTGGTGTGTTCATAAAACACCCGTCAATAGATCCAATACCCAAATAATCCCTAGATGATCTTGAACTTCAAGCTCGTCCAATCATTGATCAAGACCCCATCCCTCTAGAATTCCATGATGATCCTATCACCCCTTTCCATCCCATTCAAGATCACAAGATTGAAGTTGATCCCATCCATATTCCAATAACCTCCACTTCTCAAGATGAGGCACTTGCCTCCCCTAGACACATATAGATGATCAAATAAATGGCATGACTCATGTCAAAGGTATTGATAAGCAAGCTAATATGTATTAGATCAACATTCCACATGATGAAGCAATGCCAAGCATGAATAAGGAGAAATCCCTAATATCCTATCAGCTAGGATCATTCACTTTTGTCAAAGTAAGCTTTTTTGCTAATGAGAAGATAACCACCATTGATGATTCACAACTGCAAAAACAAATAGGCTAGCATCTTGTTTCTAGAACAATGCATACCCTATTGCAAACAAAATCTATCAAAACATGCAGTATCAAGGAAAAGGATTAGGCCTACATGAACAAGGCATTTTGGAGCTAATAATTTTTTTTGAAAATCCAAGATATCAAGGTCTCAATTGTTCATCAATCAGGAAACCCAATGATGCTACTAGCACCTCAATGATAATAGGGACAACTTCATCTAATGCAAGCATCAAAATAGGGGCCATGTGTAGTCCTTACCACAAGGTTGTTGCCAACATGCCTCCCATCCACACCGAAAACCATCATTCCCAAATCCTTCAACCCACTAATTGGGACCAATAAATCCAAATATCAAAGTGGACACATGAAGTCAAAATGTATCCTAAAGAAAATTCGATTAAGCAAAGAACCAACTCGAAATCCAATAGTCAAAAAAAATGTGAAGTCACATGGATAAAGGCCCCTCACCAATCACATATGTCCACCTCCTTCAAAATTGTATTCAATCCCAACATACGATGTGTATAAAACTGTTGGTCCCAAACACACTCACCATTCAACATCCACACTCTATAGTCTACCATCATAAGTTTGGGAAATAAAAAATCCTACATCTAAATTGTAAAATAATTCCTCCATAGCTCGCATCACCCATCTCGCCTACAATCCAAAAATCCTTACTCACACATTCATCGTGTCTTGGCAGCAATACTTTATCATAAGGATTTTAATGGCACTCAATAGCGATGTGCACATTTAGATAAATCCAACCCTAGAATCAACAAGAATAGAAAAAACATCCATGTGTTATATACAAGTGCTATGATCCTAGCAAGGAAACTCCTCAAGGTAGATCATTATTGGCATATCATGAAAATGAAACTACATCAACACCATTAGGTAGACTAGAATAGTTGGTCATTCAAAACTAAAAGCATGAAACAGAGTTAAAAAATCAAAAGACAACAAAAAAAATAGAAAAAGTAAAGAGAAATAATCCATCCAATAGTGAAAACCATTCTTATGGCACTTTGGACAAGTACCATGATGAAAACACATTTGTAGGCATCATGTGTAAGATTGATTATTTATATGTATCATTCAAATTGGGATCACACAATCTCATCCTTTCCACTGTTTTTTTTCATAGAATTGCCAGCTGTCAAATCCATATCATTTCCATCCATCTTCCCTATCCACCTTGCTCTTGAGAAAAATTAGAGGCACAAACTTAAAAACATGCATTTGGCAAAACTCGTCATGGCCATCTTTTTTGACCATATACCGTCTAATGCAATATCATCACCTATATAGCACTATCTAAACCCTTAACTTGGATAAAACATGTTATCCTATTGTGAGATAGTCCTTGGAAGTCAAATCTCTTATCCTAAACCTATTCCATAAATAGTTATCCTCCACATCCCTCACCTATCCATTTCCATCACACTAGTACACTTATCCATTCATTGTGTCCCATGGGGGTAGTTGATTGCATCTTTCTTCAGAATAAATCTTGATACATGTGTTATAGTTCACTTAGTGATCCAGATGCCTTCATGATAAACAAAGTTTCATGCATTTTTCATCATCCCATGAATTAAATTTCCTACATCCCCCACAATCCAAGCAATCCCAATCCATGCCACCTTGCCATGAAATCCAAACCATCTAATAGTTTTTGTTCCCAACCTTGCTATGAACCTTGATCCATTTTACTCATACTATCATCATTGGGATATATCATCCCCAATCATTGTGTTATTATTGTTAACAACGGAATCCCCACGTTTTTATCAGCAACAATGCTATCACTATCATCAATCATTGAATCAATCAATTTTAGTTTGGCTAGAAACAAAATCCTAAGTGGATCTTTAACATCCCCCCATATTCATCCTCGTACATCACTCATCATCTCATTATCATCATCTTAATCATTTCATCATTATTATTCCACCAGCATCATCCCTACATTAATAAAACAATCAAACAACACACATTTGCTTCAATCTCCAAAACCATACACAATAGACATATTTGCTCTTTTAATGTCAAATCAAGAACTAAACATCAACCTCCATAACCTACAATTGTTACATCATTTGTTATTATCGGACTTTCCTATTTTTATCCATCACTTGCCTTCGCGGGATGCATCCTTCCACACATCAGGCATAATCATCCATTTATCCTATTAGCACCCTTACAAGGGGGTATACTATTGTTTGTTAGTTGACTATTGATTATTTACTTCTTTGATTGATCTTTTGATCTCTAATTTATCGTTAATCTTTGCTTTATCTTTGATATTTGATTTATCTTGTTAAGCTTTTGATTCATCTTTTCTATCTTTTGATAAATCTTTTAACCCATATGATGCCTACTCATGATCACCACAACAGTTATATATCATGGTGTGCTTTGACTAGTATACAATGGCATGGTTTATTGTTTTTGTGCCCTATTTGTTGGATGTTTTCTCACAAAACCCACCAAGGTCACTCACCTTATGATGTGATGGGAACTCCTCTTCATCTCTAGTGGTTGTCTCCACATGTACCCACCAAGAGCATCAAACACCTTGAGAGTGGTGGGGCATCCTATTGTTTGTTGTTTACTTGCAAGTTAATCCATATAATGGATACATTGCCACCTTGGTCTTCTATACCCTGGTGCATAACATTCATTGCTATATCAAAATAAGCTTGCTCTCCATATGTCAACATAATTAAGCATTTCAAGTAAACATTTTCCCATATCTCATCATCTATTGTCTTCATTTCATCTAATCACTTTTCTTACATTCTTTCATCATTATCACCTCATCATTCATTATTTGAGAGCTCACTTGTGTCGCTTTTTGCACTACTTGCTTCTTAATGGGGCATCATCATCCCATCATTCAATCTTTCATCATTTCCTCCACATGACTGGAGCATACTATCACATTTTTTATATCTTACACATCTCATCGCACCTACTTTTCTTTTATTTGAAACAATGCTACTTTGAACTATTAAAATATTAATGGTCATCTTAGCTTTAGTTAGTCGTCAGTTAACGTTTAGTAACTTCCTTCTGCACTTTAGTTCATTTTTAGCTTCTTTTTGTTTTTTGTTTTAGTTAGCCTTAGTTAACGATTGTTTCTTTTTAGAAACATCATCTTGTAAATTTCTTTAGAGGAGTTTTTGTCTCTGTTTGTAATCAAGCAATTATGAATATCAATTATCTTTTCATGGTATCAAAGCTCAAGCTCGAACCTGATTAGTTTTAGAAATTTTTGAGATGTGTTTTTTTCGTCAATTTTTTTTTTAATAAAAATCGAAGTTTTGTGAGTCAATTTTGTTGAAATTCAAATTTTTTTGGAGATTTTTGTATGAGAAAAATCGCATTAGTTTTTGTTCGTTTTTTTGTGAGGGTTGCAATTTGTGACAGGTTCTTGAAGAGCTCTTTCTAATGATTTTCGGCTTTCTCCTACCAAAAAATTAAGGGTTTGCTGGCATGCATCCCTACATTTTTTATTTTTTGATGTTTTTATGGCTAGTCGTTGAGCGGTTTGTGTATATTTTATGTTTTCATGGCAACCTAAAGGATTGTTTTTTGAACTAGTTTTGACAAAATATTTTGGGAAAAAATTAAATTCTGCAAAGAGTTTTTCAAAAAAAATTCTAAACAAAATTTGCTACAAGAGTTTTTGAAAAAATTTCTATAAAAATTTTGCAGTTTTTTGAGGATTTATTTTGAAACAATCTTACTTTTTCAAAGTTTTCGAAGGTTTTTCTAAAAAATCTTACAGTTTTTGAGCCTCTTAGTAGTGCCAACTGATTGTCCAAAGTTTGTGCCAGCTGATCACAAAGTTACCTCATTTTTCGTGCTTTGGAAAACGAGAGGGATGGCTTCTTTGTCCAGTATCATGTTGGAAAATACGTAGAGGTTCAATGAAAAATTCTACTACCTGGAAGCAACAAAAGCTCATTGTTTTCGAGTGTCAGTGTCTTGATTTGATTGTTTTGCGGGAAAGGATCTATAATCGCAAGGCGATTATGCTTCTCCAATTATCAGTCACCGATCATATGTTTCCAAAAGAATATGGGTAGACTAAGTTTTTGTTTGTACGATGACCATTAAGGGAGGGTATTAAAATATTAAATGTAATATTAATGGTCATCTTAGCTTTAGTTAGTCGTCAGTTAACGTTTAGTAACTTCCTTCTACACTTTAGTTCATTTTTAGCTTCTTTCTATTTTTTGTTTTAGTTAGCTTTAGTTAACGAGAGTTTCTTTTTAGAAACATAGTCTTGTAAATTTCTTTATAAGGAGCTTTCGTCTCCTTTTGTAATCAAGCAATTATGAATATCAATTATCTTTTCATGAACATTGTCTCAAGCAAGGCAAAATGTAGACACTTAAATAATGCCAACTTCACCTTCATCACTTAATCATTTGTTCATCACCTATGGCACACATCATCATCTTAACGCCATTCACCACCTAGGAGTCATAAGACCTAACCATTTAATTAAATAATTCCTAATTAAATTAAAATTGGTAAATGTTATTCATCAATTTAATAAATTAATTATCCATTACTATCTATTTATTTATTCACATTATCCAATTATTTATTTATTTGTTCACACATTATCCATTAATAAATTAGTTTAATATTAATTTCCACCTTAGGTGCACCAATAATTCAATTAATTAATTTTTAAGTTGATTAATTCCACCTCACCTATTTGACTACTTAGTCTAATCAGTTCACTCAAACTTACTCCTAGTCCCATTCATCAATCAAATTCACTTCACTCATCCATACAATCAATTAACTATTTCATGCTATAGTCAACTCCCCTTAATTCTCTCATGCGCTCAGTTAACTCCATGCAAACAGTTACCTCATCAATTATATATGTTAACTCCCAAGTCACATTGAATTGAGAAATTAAAAATATTTTAATTAAAAGTTAAATAATGTGCAACTCTCCCATGCTTGCCGCATCTCCTCGTCAATCCCTAAAATCATGTATCAGATCTGAGATTCCAAATTGAATTTAGTCATTCATCAAATTCTCTTGCAAATCTATAAATAAAGTCTATTTTACATAATTTTCAAAAAAGCATTCAATTTCATATCAAAATTTTGTCAATTTGTCATTCAAAAAACACTAATGTTGTAATGTCCCTGTTTTCAATCATGTCACTATCGAATGTAGCTTTGCCTTTCTCGGTGACCGTTAGTTTGTCATGAGGGTTATTTGTTGTTTCGAAGAGCTTCAGTGTATTTTTGGCACCTTTAGTTGTCATTTCCAATCGTAGTTCGTATTTCCCACAGTTTCAATGCTGGTACATAAATATTTAATAGTTAAATAATTAATTTTGTCATTGAAAAAAGCATAAAGTTAAAGGTGACTTAATTTAATTATTTTAATTATAATGTAAAAGTGACTTTAGTCGGAAAAGTTAAATATTTTATTAAGAGTCGCTTTTTGGAGAAATAAGGAGTTTAATTAAAAGTAAATTGGGGGTTTCAAGAAAAGAGGGAGCAATTACAAAAGATAAATAAAAGGTCTTTGGAGGCTAATTTTCCAATTATACTTGGTTTTATTTGTTGTTCAAGAGAGCTTGGCTTTCTGAGACTAGAGGATGAAAACCCAAATTCGTTTCAAGTGAATTCATTGCAAGATTCACATTGTGCTTATTTGCAGAGTCGAAATTTGCGAGGTCTCGTTCTGAGACAAATTTTCGGAAGAAGATTTTCCTATATGTAAGTGGGTCTGATTATAATACTTTAATTTCTTTCTACCAATCGTACAGTTTTCTATTCCAGGTCAGAGGCAGATTTATCTTTGGGAATATATTTCCTATTTGGAGTTGCAATTCAATTTATTTTGGGCATATCATTCTATGATGGAATTGTGGCATATTTAATACATCATATTTTATTATGGTAGAGCTGTAGCAACTTCAAGGTGAAGTCGCTTAGCAATTGTTATAGAGGGTCATTGCTTTTTTGGGAGCCATATTTAGTTTATGTGGATAGTATGGGTTAAAAAGGGGAATCAAAAGCTTTAGACCAGCGGCCTTCTCCAGAGAGTTGAGACTAATGTTTAGATTATGCAAGGTGATGTGGTGGGAAGAATAAAATAGTGCTGCCCATCCTACCACCATTCTAAATGGAATATAATATTCTTAAATGGGTTTGTGGTATCTCGAATTCCAACGTGGGTTTGCTGACAACACTATATACTTTACCAATTCCCAAGGAGCTATATAGCATGAAGGAGTCGATAGTAGTGTTTTGGAAGGCTTAAAGCCTTAGTTGTTGTCAGCGCATGATTCAGTGTGCCCACAACACTCCAGCGCTAACAAGGGAAGTGCAGCCTTGATAAGGCTTGATCATTACCACCGTAGCTCTTTTCCCATTGACCACAACTTTGAAAAGAATTTTAATTTATTCCGGTCACTGGCCATTTAGAGAGACAAGTCTTTATTGGGATTCGTTTACATCATTCCAAGGTGGTGTGAGCAGTCAGAAAAGACAAAAAGGAAGAGGCGTCTGAGTGGAATGAGCGTCGAACTACTACAAGGGAGTGCAGCTTAGATTTCCAAGGCAAAGGCAAGTTAATGGTCAACAAACATTAAATAGATATTGGGAAGTCTGCCACAACCAATGGGAGTATTAAAGACATGTAATTTCTACTAATGCAAATTCAGGTTAGGGCACACTTTAATTAATATATATATTGCTGGTGCATTTATGTAAATCACTGGAAATGGATAATATTATGGAAGCACAAATATTGATGATATTATCATTTCCCTATGCTCAAAATAGTATGAGGATTGCATTAAAATCTGTCATCTTTGGAAACTCATGTCTGAATATCAAATTGTTTAAACAATAGTTCAAACGCTCAAAAGTTCAAAACAACAGCAAGGAAAATGTTTGATAAAATGCCTATGCCTGGGAAGATATAAACCAAAAATTCTTTTGCATACAATTTATAGCCTGAGATGTGTCAGTGGTTGTGAGAAATTCCTTCTATGCAATCTAAATGTAAAATAATCATCAACAAAATGAGTACAAACTTCCTACAAACCTAGAACAGCAGATTAGTAAACTGTTTGATGAAATGCCTGATCACACGAAGTCTCGAAACTGAAAAAAAATTGCATACAAAATTAGGGTGGGATATTTCAAATGTTATACTGGCAAATTGAGCATCCACTTTATTAAAGTAATGTTTTATATTGTAATGATCAATTAGCTTTTAGGATAGACTTTAGCAATCTTCTTTAATAAAGTCATGTTGAATTTAGATATTTTTCCTATGATCTGTCATCCTTATCCTTAGTGGATAAGATATTTGTCATCCTTATCCTCTACGGATAAGATATTTATCATCCTTATCCTCTGTGGATAAGATATTTATAATCCTATATAAGGATGCTTTTGTCAATTAGCTTTTAGGACAGACTTTAGGAATCTTCTTTTTTAAGATATTTGTCATCCTTATCCTCTACGGACAAGATATTTATCATCCTTATCCTCTGTGGATAAGATATTTATAATCCTATATAAGGATGCTTTTGTCAATTAGCTTTTAGCATAGACTTTAGGAATCTTCTTTTTTAATAAATTCATGTTGACTTTAGATATTTTTCAGATGAGCTGTCATCCTTATCCTCTATCGATAAGATTTACCTTTCTCCTTTATGAGTTGTCAATCTTATCCTATGAGTTGTCATCCTTATCCTCTATTGATAGATATTTGTAATCCTATATTAAAGATGCTTTTGCTCCTTATTTTTTAATAGATTTTTATGCAATCTTGGTTAATTTTTTGTGTGTTGTTTATTGTAATATCACAATGAGCAAAACTTTACATTCAGCTCAATCTGAGGTTTGCATGTGAAATTTCGAGTGTTGAATTGATTTGATTTAAAAGCTATTTCACTTATTTTGTTTTGCATGCATACACTTTGTAGTATGTTCAAATCATGAATATTAGTCAATAATCACAAAGAAAGTGAACCCACAAAGCACACAAGTACCTGTAAGCACATTTATTAGCATGGGGAAGGAACAATGATTTTTAGAAAATCCACAACTTTGGCTTCTCACCCTCTACCACCTTTCCCAATTAAAATTGTTTTTGGTTCATAAGATGTCTCACATTTATTGTCAATGTGGGATTGTTCCATAGCCAACATATTGTTTGACTACACCATGTAATCTCTCATTACTTGTAGTATATGATGCATTTGCACTGAGATATTTGAGACATGGTAATCCACCTTAGTAGTTTCAATCAACACAAAATTCAAGGCTCCGTGTTGCTCTTCCAAGAGTAGTCAGCCCTGATCATAAGTCTTTGGCTTTAGAATCCCAAGGAGCATCTCCTTGAAAAACCACATTAGCCATTACCATGGTTTATTCCTATGGGGAAGAATCGCCAAAAAAAAGTCAGTAAGGTAAGAATTTATATCAAGGAATATTGCAAATGAGTGGTCATCAAGGCAACTAAATGCTGGAATGAGTGCTCGAGAATACTTGTTGGGACCATAACCAATTATGCAAATATCTGTAACAATAGAAGTTTCCTCTTCATCCACCTGCCAGTCTCTCTCTGACAACCCATCAAAACAATCAAATTATTCTTAAAAAGCACTCAAAATATTTTCGATGTTGAAAATTTGTTCACAATTATGGCATGTAGGTTGCGTTCAAAGTGCATGGTATTATTCACAGCATCAATTTCCTTCTGTTGCTTAATGATGAATCTTTACTTTGTCCTAAGCATTTACAGTACGAGTATTTCCCCTATTTCATAACGATTATATCAAGAAAAGATATGTGTCCATTAATTGGCAAAGATTTAAAAAGAAAGCAACAGTTCTTTCTTACCATTACATGACAGGCTTTTATCAACTAAAGGTTTGTGGGCATGTTTCATCTAAGTACTGCTTATTTCAAAGTTATGTGGGATTACAATGAAAAATGCCTTATTTTGAATAATGGGAGTCAGCTTGCAAATCACATGATGAAGAAATCACAAACTCAAGAACTGCCTTAGAAAACACCAAGCAAAAAGTACAAGTAAACACAAACTAACCTCAAATTCAGAACTAAAAGATGCACCATAGACCAAAATTTTCTTTGGGACACAGCCACGAATAACACACCTGTGTGATCAATTAAAAAAATATATGTAAAATACATAGAGTGGTACCAGCTCAGCAAAGCTATGAAAGAATAATATGACATGGAGACCGTACCAGAATTCAACACATTAATAGCATAAAACAAGATCATATCAAAACCACGAAATTTTCAGGATAATCTTATCCTTCTTTTCCAATCTAACTAAATAGTTTTCAACAATTTACAGCCAGATAATTGTCGGATCTTCCTCTTTTTTTGTAGCACATATCCATTGAAATTAAATCATACAAAATAATGAAGTGAATTATTCTTAATGCAGCATTCCAAAGAAAGTGCTCTGTAAATAACATGTCAATTTAAGCCAGTTGCCTATGGACTGCATAAATATATGATTTTGAATTTTCCTTCTTGAGTCTTCTCACTGTAACAGTTCTGATGGATTTCTATTTAATTTGTATAAGCATGTAAAATTAATTCTTTTTGCCAGCTTAAAATCTGATTTGTTGATAATAATTGGTATTGCGTCTATCATGGTAAGAAGATCAATCAAGACTCTCCTAATCCAAATTCCTTCATAGTTAAAATTCACAGCTGCTCTAGAATCAGCTTATATTGATGAGAGCTATGTCACAAGATACAAACTCGAGTTCAAATTCGGCAACAATAAAATTCGGATGAAATTTGGCAAGGATAAAAAATTTGAAAAAAACTTGGCATTAAATTTGCCTAATATATTTATTTATTTTTAAATATAAGTAATATATCCATAAAATATCAAAATGGTTTAACATTGCTACATAGATTTGAAATCGTCATAAAAAGATTGACATATTTTAAAATATAAACTATAAGAAACATGTGAAATCATTTTAAAATCTAAATCAAATATTTTAAAAAGATATTTTAATTTATTAAATGTTAATACTAAAAAATAAAAACTATAAAAATTATTTAATAAATTAAAACAATATTAAATTGAATTATAGAAACATTTAATTTTTTAATAATGTAAATAAAATAATATTTTTCATTTTTAACCCATAATTTTGTAAACATATATTAATTATTATGGAACATATAAAAGTTCATAATAGTTTAATTTAATTTAACCAATGATAAAATAATAAACTATTATATTAAATTATGGTTAAACCAGTAATTTAATATAACCAATAATAAAATATTAAAATATTAAATTAAATTATGGTTAAAGTAGTAATTTAATATAACTATTTACTATTTTATCATTAATTTAATTTAACTTAATAATATAATCTAACGTTTTAAAATTTATATTAATAAGCATATATGATATAACATATAAGAATACTATATATTAATATAATAAAAAACAGAAAAACAAATAACTGAATAAAAAACAAATTAAAATTTGACTATAGATAAAGCAAAAATCTAAAAAAAACAAATGTAGAAAAATATTTATGGTACCTACTTGGATGCGGCACGTGTTGAAAGTATGAGGTGTTGTCATTGATGTCAGCTATTTGGTCATTGGTTGGTGTTGTCCTTGATGTCAACTATGTGTAGAGAAAGCAGGTTATTGATTGTATATGTCAAGGATATTGAGAAAATTGTAATAAAGAAGGTTTGTTAATTGTGCATGTATAGTTGAGATGTTGAAGAAGTGTTGTGAGTACATGGAGTTATCTTTATGTTGCTATGACTGAAAGTGTGTTATAGTGAAGAAGTAAGCTAGAATGATGGTTTTGGTACTTGGTTTCCAAGTGTTTTTGAGAAAATTTGATAAATGGAGAAAACAGTAGCTTGTAGGTATTTAGTGTATACTCTAGGATATGCTCCGCGTTTCTTCTATGTTGATTCTATGCTTGTGCAGTTTTGAGGTATTGTTCATGGTTGTTGGTAGTTGCTACATTCAGAATTTGGGTGTCTGTATCATTGTATGATGCGAGATATTTTCACCAGTGTGTGAACCAGTTGTTCGACGATGTTCTTTGTTGTCTGGGAGAAATGTTTTTGCTTCGCGTTTCTCTGCTATGTGGATTCAGGCTATGCCGATTTGAGAAGTTGCTAATAATGATTTTATCTTTTTGTAGTCAAGGTTTTACTTGATTTGGTGCAGTACAATGTAATTTTCATTTATCAGTATGCAAACAAAGGTTATCAGTTGTCCTGAATTGAAGTAATTGTTGATGTGAGCATGTATGAAGTATTTGATGAATCTTATATAGTTTGTGGAGTGTTCTGGATTGATTTCAAATGAATTATGTTGTCCAGAACTTTCAGCTTGATCTAAGGAAGCGTGTACTTAATATCTATGGTGTTTTGCATAGGTATTGGTCGACCTTGTGTTTAACACTACATGAGAGGTTTGTGGAAGCGTGTTGAAGTATGTTTGGATCTATTTGGGTCCTAATTAAGGAATTATGTAGGTCGCCTTTTGTTCCTATCCACCGCAGGAATGTTTAGGTGCCGACCTATTTCAAATTTGAATGTATAACGGCTAGTGGCCGACATTGGAGAAAGTTTTTGAAGAAGAGGATGATATAAATATGTATGATATTAATGAGAGTTGTGAGAAGAAAGAGTAAGAAGCAAGATAGATTTGAAATTGTTGCGAGGGAAGTGTAATGTGATGCAAATTTGACCAGAACAATGTGAATTTCATGTTAGGTTTCTGAAAGTAGTGAGATGAAGGCATCTAACATCTTTCAAGTGAGACTGTGGAAGTGTGTGAGCAATTGTGGTGGACTCCTTGTTGCATTGAGATGTGTTTCTCTGTGTAAATTTCTTCTTCTATCTTCTTGTTTTCTTTCTGTGGCAATGAGCCCTAGCTGTGAGCCTTTTTGGACAGTGTGTCATATTTTGGTAGTGAGCCTTTGTATTCGGTTTTGGAATTCTGTAGATTGTGAGCTAATCCTCACCATGGTTTTTCCCTCATTGGGTTTTCCACGTAAATTTGGTGTTCTTATGTGTATGGTATTGTGATTTCAATTTATGTTATCTGCATCTCATGTTTGATCAAACTAACAGAATAAAGGTTTAATGAATGCTTGTGGATCTAATTGTTGTTGAGGGTTTTGAAGGAATAAATTGCTACAATAGATTCACCCCCCCCCTCTCAGTTGTCTTGTTCATTTCAACAATTGGTATCAAAGCGAGGTTCCTTGGAAGAAGAGCTTAACCACTGAAGGTAGATCCAAAATGGCGAGCAAGATTACTTTGAATTGCCCTAAATTCGATGGCACGGATTATGCATTTTGGAAAACACAGATGGAAGGCTATCTATCATCACATGGAATTGGAATTGAAAAAGCATATAAGACTCTACATATGTTGCACATCAAAATGGTCTGAGTAGAACCACAGAGATCATGGCACATGAGGCAAATGCTAAGGCAAAATTTCTTATTACAAATGGTCTTTCAAAAACTGAGTTGGTTAAAGTTATGAGTTTGAAAACTGCTAAAGAAGTTTGGGACAAGCTAGAAAGCATCCATGAAGGAGATGAAAAAGTTAAACAAGCAAGGCTGCAAATCTTGAAGGCTAAATTTGAGGCTCTACAAATGTCTGAAGATGAAACACTTGCAAACTACATGCAAAAAATTGATGAGCTAGTAAGTGGAATGAGAGGTCTTGGTGCACAAGTCAAAGAATCTAAAGTGGTAAAGAAAGTTCTTAGATCTCTTCATAATTGCTATAGTGAAAAAAAAATTGTGATTCAGGAAGTTGTAAATCTTGATAATTATTCTAGAGATCAAAGATTGGTACACTAACTTCTTTTGAGATGAGGAAAAAGGGATTGAAAAATAGCACTAATGTGTAAGTTGCCTTTAAAGCCAATACATCAGAAAGGATTGAAGAGTCGGATCTAAATGAAGTGGAAGCTAACTTTGTGAGAAGAATGAAGAAGGGCAAGGGTAAATTACCTTTCAAATGTTTTAGTTGTGGTGAAATAGGTCATTATGCTTCAAGATGTCCTAAAAGAGCTGAAAGAAATAAACATAGAGAAGGCAAAGATAACAAAGGAAAGATGATCAAAAGAGCATATTATGTAAATGAAGATGCTGGCATTTCTGATGATAGGTTTGATTATGGAGATTTTGATGATAATGAATGCATGTTCCTAGCTTTAGAAGATGAATCTACTCCTAAAAGATGTGTGAAGGAATGTGCTTCGAAGAAAGTCGGAGGCATTGCGGTATCTACTTTTCATGCTAAACAAGAGAAGAACTACTGGGTTGTTGATAGTGCCTGCTCAAATCACATGATTGGTGATAAAAGTATGTTTGTTAGACTTGAGAAATATGATGGAGGCTTAGTTAAGTTTGGAGATGATTCTGGTGCTAAGATCTGTGGGATAGGTTCAATCAGTTTTGATGGCAAACATAATACAGATGGTGTCTACTATGTTAAGGGTTTGAGACATGATCTCTTGAGTGTTGGACAGATGTGTAAAAAGGGATATAATCTTGTGTTCAAGGATGAAAAATGTGAAATCAGAAAAGGATCCGGAACTATGATTGTTGTTGGCAAAAGGATTGAAGGAAACATCTATCAACTTAAAGGCACTGATGGACATTGCTTTATGTCTCAGATTAATGACAATTGGTTATGGCACCGGAGGATGTGTCATATGAATTTTGACAACATGGTGAGAATCAGTGCAATACAAGTTGTGAGAGATTTACCAAGAATCACAAAGCCAGTTAATGCTATCTGCAAGAATTGTCAGTTTGGAAAGCATGCTAGAAACACTTTCAAAATGAAAGAACAATCTACTACCGGACTACTGGAATTGAATCATACAGATCTTTGTAGTCCTACAATGGTGAGAAGTCTACAAGGTGACAGGTATTTTATGCTTTTGATTGATGATTATTCTAGAATGACATGGGTTACTTTTCTTAGAGAGAAATTTGATGCATTAGACAAATTCAAGACATTCAAAGCTATGGTTAAAAATGAAATGGATTTGAAAATAAAATGTTTGATGTCTAACAGAGGTGGTGAATTCACCTCCAATGAGTTTAACATGTTTTGTGAAATTCATGGAATAAGAAGACAATTGTCTGCCCCTAGAACTCCTCAACAAAATGGAGTTGTGGAAAGGAAGAACGAGACAATTCAAGAAGCTGCTAGAATAATGATAACAGAGGCAAGACTACCGAAAGTCTAATAGAGAGAAGCAATTCACACTGTTGTTTACGAGCATAACCGAGTTCAAGAAAAAGCTAACAGTTCTAAGACTCCCTATGAGCTATGGTATGGAAAGATTCCTACCGTTAAGTATTTCAAAGTGTTTGGAAGCAAATGTTATATCAGAAGAGATGAAAAAAATCTAGGAAATTTTGATGCTATATGTGATACTCGATCAGAAGCAAACAAACAAATATTACAATAAAAGGCTGAGAAAGGTTGTAGAAAGCACAAATGTCAATGTTGATGAAGCATTGGAGAATTCACTTGAAGTCGATGGATATGTGTCAGATGAACTCGATTGCAGAAAAGAAGAAAAGGTTGAAGAACAAGAAATGCAAAATGAAGAGGAAGAAGCTCCGGAAAAAGCTCCTAAAACCCCTAAGTATGTGCAAAAGAATCATTTTGAATATCAAATCATTGGAGACAAGAGGAAAGGTGTATTGACAAGAAGCAAAGCTGCTGAAGTTGAGGTAAATTATTGCTTACTTTCTAAAGTTGAACCTAAGACAGTGAGTGAGGCATGTGAGGATGAACATTGGATGAAAGCTATGAAAGAGGTTATGCAAATTGAGAAAAATCAAACTTGGGAATTGGTTCCTAGACCAACAGATAAGAACATAATTGGAAGCAAGTGGGTTTTCAGAAACAAACTAAACGAGAATGGAGAAGTGGTAAGAAACAAGGCAAGGCTTGTGTATAAGGGTTACTCACAAGTGGAAGGCATAGATTTTCAGGAGAGACATTTGCTCCAGTGGCTAGAATGGAAGCTATCAGAATGTTTTTGGCATTTGCAACACATAAATATTTCAAGGTTTATCAGATGGATGTGAAGTCTACTTTCTTGAATGGAGAATTGGAAGAAGTTTACATGGAACAACCGGAGGGATTCCAGTTGTCAGATCAACCAAATATGGTATGCAGATTGAAAAAGGCTTTATATGGTTTGAAGCTAGCTCCCAAAGCTTGGTATGCAAGGTTGGACAAATATTTGATTCAGCAAGGTTTCAACAAAGGTACTGTGGATGGCAATCTCTATTTCAAAATTTAAGATGACAAGATCTTGATAGTAGTTGTGTATGTGGATGAGATAAAATAAATGTTACATGCTTTCTCTTCTATTAGAAAGATCAATGATTGACTGTTCAATTTCTTTTTGTTCCAGCCTAATTTGCAACATTTTTCTCCTGTAGGCAAGTATAATTAATTAGTAAATGCATTAAGATAGGTGACTCAGCCCACTCTAGAGGTTGTTCAAGCTTAAGGAAACTCTACTTAAGCTTTCAATCTGAATTTGGATGGATGGGTGCAACATCAAAAGTCCATTTCACCTAACTAACAAAGGATTGCAATCTATCACTTCACAATTGACAAATCAAGAGGGTCACGTGATGAAATTGGTTTTGAGGAGGCAACAAAAAGGGACTGTTGAGCTACTATATGAAAGAGTTGCCAACATCACAAAACCTCAACTCGGTGAAGCCTCAATTCCACAAATGAAATGGCCTTGTTGTTTGTTGAACGTTAACCCAATCCACAAGCACCAAGAGTAGACAACTCAAAGACTCTTTCATTAAGGAGGACCGGTGTTTATAGTTTTGCACCAAGTCATCAGATGCATAGTTGGCAAACTCGCCGAGTTTTTAAAAACTCACAAGTTTTTTCTCCTAGCGAGTCTTTATGACTTTAACTCGCCAAGTCGATTCAAAAAACTTGTGAGTTTTTGGCGAGTTTTTGTCTATTTTTCGCCAAAAACTCACGAGTCTTTACAAAAGACTCGGCAAATACATAAAAAAAGTGAAAAAATGCAAAAAAATCGAAAAAGTTGCCCAGTTTTTTCCAAGTTTTCGTCGAGTTTTTGTTGACTCGCCAATTTTTGGCTTGGCGAGTTTCTTTTTTGGGCGAGTCTTCCAACTATGATCAAATGAATTATGTTGCAGAACCTATTACAATTAGTTCAGTTATTATTTTGAAAAGGTAACGTCAACAGTTGCACCTTCATATAGTTATTGGAAATCTATGAGATTATGAAATCATCATCTATTGTAATCTCTAGCTATTATTTGCTTCCATTGCTATTTGATCATTTCTTTTATACTATTATAAATCTATTACTGATTTAATTCTTTGCATAGCTCTTAAAGAAGAAAGTGGACAGAATTTACGTGATCGACAATTGGTTTTACCCTTAGTGGCCTCCTCTTCTAGGGAGTAGGAGGCTCAAAATAATCATTTGTCACTCGACTCTCCTACCCTGTAATTTGAAGTTTGTTAGCCTCTCTTTCGAATTGTGTTTCTCTTGTGTGTTTTGCATGTAAATCTTGTTTCATGCAGGTATGATTTGTAGCACACAATTCAAGCATTTTCATTCATTGGAGATGGTCAGTGGTACACATTGTTCATGGGAAATGCAACCTTTTGCTCCTTAAAGCTCTAAAGGTCACCCATATTGTGGGGAAAATTTGCATATGCCAAATTAAGAAAGGATTTTTGCATTTCAAGACTTGGTCTTTTATGATGCCTTTTGGCATCGAATATTGATTATTCACAAGATGGGTTGACCAAGACTTCCAAAGTTGGACATTTCTACATCAATCAACCCACTAGGTTCATCCCACCATTTGTTGGCCAATCCTCTTTGTTTATGTCATAGGCTCCCTTCTCTAATCACTCCCCTCCTTATTTCCACCTCCTAAATCCATTTGTTTAAGCCTTTTGCAGTTTACCCTCCCTAGACATTTCAGACTCTAGCCTGGAAAAAATGTCCCACCCACATGTATACTCTTTATTCGCTCTCGTATTAACCCTTCATGCTTCCCAACTCATTTTCACCCTTCAGTTTTGGCCCCTTCTAATCATCCCTAGTAGTTTGGAAAATTTTAGGATAAAATCCATGTATAAATAAAGATTGTTTTTCTCCTATTTGGACAGCAACCGAACACACTCTACTCTTGTAATTTGAAATTTTGTCATCTTTCTGCTCTTCTATTTTTTGATGAAGAAAATTTGAACAAGGTTTTGATCTACTAGTTTTCCTATAAGTCTACCATCTTCCAAACTCGATGCAGTACGAAACCAAGGAACCTTATCAGGTTACCCGATCTCACAGCCAGACAACTTTGAATTCAAACTCACACATAATATTCATTCACCAGGCAATGTAAACTTGCACAAACTAATTCAATTACAATTTTATTAATTTATGACTTCCGGTTACAGGCAAAATAGATAACAATTTTAATAAATCATTTGTTTGTTTTTCCAGCCACACTAGAAACCCAACACCCCTGCACACTGAAATCTGAATTATCTTTCCTCTAGTTTCAACGTCCAGCACTCATGGGCTGAGAGAGACAAATTTAAAACTGGTTTGAATTACCCCCAATCTGCCCTCACAAATGCACACGCCCCTCATACCAATCAATTTGCTTTTGATCTGTTTTTATTCTTATGACAATTTGATGCATGTCTTCCTGGAGCTTTCCAACACCCCCTCCCAATACGCTTTAAACAGAAAACATAAAATATCATGCTGATTGTTATTTCAATGCTCCCCTTCCAGGCACTTGCAACAGAAAACTAATTTTGATTTTTTTCATTCCCACGCCCCTGTCACTACCCACCAGAAGTCAATTTTGAAATTCGTCTGAAATTTGATTTTAATCTCCTCCCAGCAACCTCTACGCATCCCCTCTCCAATGTCTTTCATTTTTCCCAGAATGTTGAGAATTTCATGTAGAATTTTATTTCTTTTCTTTACCAATTTGATTTGTATTCTCCTCTTTTAAATCAGATGCCTCCTTGCCTGGCAATTTTAGAATAAAAAGACTTATAATATACAAAAATTAGACAATTCAACTGCTGTGCACATGAAATTAAAATACACAGGGAATAATAAATTTTGAAATTCCTACGCTTCGCTTGGCAATTTACTTGACATTTTGTCCAATAGTGACAACAATGTCATTAAAATTTGACCATGCCTGCAAACAACAAAATTTCACCCTACACCAAATAAAACAATTAACCAAAACCAAAATTGAGATCAAATATGTTTTTGGGTTGATGCAGATTGCTTGTGGACCCGGATGCTCCTACATCAAAACTGCATCATTTTGGATTGGATTCCCTTGAGGGTTTTCTCAAACTTAATCTTCATCCAAATTGCCACAATCACAATTCATAAGCTCCATAGGACGAGGACCAATGCATCAATCACCAAACCCACAACTTGCAAGCTAGAAGTATTAAGATCAAGTTCCATCTAGTCCAAACTATTGTATATATCTTATTTGCATCACATGAGAGTCTTTGTATGACAATGCATCATTACTACAACAATTAGATTAGAGTAATGTTTGCTGGGTATCTCTACCACATGCACAGTTACTTTAATTAAGTTACTTGTGTTTCATTGCACTATTTTCGTTAATCTTATATTAACAGAAGAATATTAATTGTCATCCTTCTTGTTTGGCCCCCCTATGATTAATGTCACCGAAATGTGTGATTGGTATTATGGTTGCCCATCCTTTGTAATTTAGATCTAAGGTCCCTTCCTTTTCATGCAATAAAAAGGATATGCAGCATAAAATATGGTGAAGAATTTTCAAATTCAATGTTCATCCATAATGAAAATGTCACACAAGTAATATAATAAAAAAAAAAGATAGAGCAAAGCCATTGCTCTCATCATTTATAATGGTTAGGAAATTAATTACAAATTTATGCAACCCAAGATTATCATTAGCTATGAAGCTAGTCAGCTTTGAACTTGAGGGGATTAGATTAATCCAACTGACCTCAAGATACACTCAGCCAAGTGGCAAATGACTCTCTATCCTAGCTAGAAAAATCAGCCACAGATTGCTAGTACACCTTTAATTGGAAGAGAAGAAATGTCTTGTCTCTAATAACAACGAATGCAATCACTGGCAGAAATCCCAGGAGGGCATATATTTTATGAAGAGAATGATCGTGACTCCAGAATATCCTTTCATGATCATATTCGAGTTGCCAATTCTCTGCTTAAGTTAATGTTAGTTAGCAATCTTGATTGCTAACATAAAGTCCTTGTAAACACCTTGAACTGCTCCTAATATTCAAGCTAAAGAGCATTGCCACTTTATTGAAATTCATATATCCACAACCAAATAAATCTGAGAATCACATTCATAAAAAAAACTAATGGCAGGATCACAGCACATTTAATTCTAATGCTATTCAAGCAATCAATAAGTGAATCATCATTAAAAACTGTAGGCATATTATGAACCCAAGAATGATTTAGAATTAAATGATTCACAGTACATAAAATTCCACCTTCAGTTCACATAAAATATAAAATCGATATTAGAAACATATACTTACGTTCCACCTACACCACCTATTGTGTCTGAACTGATTGGATGAAATGGAAGCTCACAAATTGCAACCTTGCACAGCAAATGATCCATAGATATTTAATTCGTGATCTAATAAAAAGTATAATAACAATACCATTTTTGTCTTTAACTTTATCTACAACAAAATCCATGCGACAATGGACAAATCTCTCAGGATACAACATCAAGAATGTTAATATATTTGCACTTCATCCAAGAAGTTCTAATAAGTAGTTGCTAAAATAAATCCAAAATTCAATCATATAGGCTTAAGCAGTTAAAAGCAGAAACCCTGCAGAATCCATGGAGTATATACCATTCAGGATAATAAAATCAATAAAAGCCAAAATTCAACAACATAAATATCTGAAGCCAACAGTTTACAAATTAGACTAGAAATAAAAATGCAGATGCCCAGATTAAAGTATTTCTAAGAAAAATATGGAGCATTTCATTCATTATCTGGAAATTTGATCTAAGAATCTTTAATTCAAGTTCACTTCAGTGAGAATTTACTTTCCTTATAATAAACTTGTCAAAGAAATTGTTCAACCACACAGCTAATTAATCACACCATAATTCTCTGGGTTGCATCCCAAGGAGGGGATGCGACTCCACTTTTTTGTAGGGATCAATGATAAGGAAGAAATTGAAAAGGTTCCTGATTCATCCCCTTTTGCAGGAAACAGTTAGCATTCCTGGCTGACATATGATTCCTCCTTAGCAAGTCATACCTTACTAGTAGACAAACTCCACCAACCCAAGATGAAAGATCATGTGGCACTTGAACTGGTCCATTACCAACCTCTCCTGCATGTTTGTGCACAACATGTATGCATAAATATATCCACTAGTCTGTAGACCAAAGGTCCATGAAGCTAGCATGGATCAACTTCAAATCTTCCCCTAATGGTTATGCAACTAAATGCACATAATTACGTGAAATTCTGCCAATTTGATAGAAAAGGGATTGTGACACTAGCATGGATTTACTTCCAACGTCTCCCACATGTTTGAGCAAACAACAAGCACAAAAAATATATAACAAAGCAACACATTATATGACTTGAATAACCTAGAAGACATTACTAGATCCCCATCTTATATGGAAGGGATCAATAGGCGATGCTTAATCATCAAGTAACTTGGTTATAAGTAACACAATATCCACTGATGTAATAAACATAAGAAAGAATTATAAAATCAACAGTCATCAAGCATAATGTCATATGCTCCCCTAAGTTTCTAGGACAGGGGCAGCAGGGGATGGGGGGACATGTTTCCGAGACAGGTTTTTTTTAAGGCCATTTTTGGGGGGATAGCAAGGGGCAGCTATGAAGATATAGGGAACATTTTAAAATATAAAGAAATTTAAAATATTCATATGATAGCATTCATCAAGCATTCATCATTGACAATATAGAACCTTAGTGACCATATATATACATATATGTATATGTATATGTATATATATATGTATGTATACATATACATATGGGCAGCTATGTATATATGTATTTGTATTTATCTGTATATGTATATGTATATATACATATGTACATATATATGGGCAGCTATGTATATGTGTATATATATATATATATGTATATACATATGTGTATATATATATATATATGTATATACATATGTATATATATATATATATGTCTCATAAGTCTTCCCATGTCAAAAGAATTATCATATTGATGCTCCAATAATCATAATCATTTCCACAAGCCTCTAGAATGGGAAGAGTTAAACCTGTTAAAGTTTGTCTGGGTTAATTTTAGAGAGATCTGAAACAAAAACCAACAGCCCTAAGAACCCAGACAACCAAATGAAAATTTTCAATCTGAACTCACTGTTCTTTGAACCTAGTGAAAATTAATTGTAGCAGCAGAAAAAACTACTTACAGTATTGATTTCATAAAAATTACTTATAGGAGACAGCAGAAAAAATAAATACCATATAGCAGACTTGAAAAGGAGCTCTAGGCAGAAAATAAAAACAATGAATTAATTCTGAATTTTCTGATATAAAAAACAGTACAGGGGCTATTTTTTTAATAGAGTTCTATAATCCCAAACTACAATTGATAAAAAATACCTAAAATTGATACCTATCATACGGTGCTTGAAAACTGGGTGATACAATACTAAACTGGAAGATCGTACAACTTAAAATGTAGCATATAAACTGCAAAACAATCTCAGCAGTAAAATCAGACACTAGTCTATAAGTAAACTCCTATCAAAGACAGCAACTAGACTTCTAAACAGAGACTTATAAAAACAGTAACATGCTTTTATCTAAAACAGCAACTTATTAATAAATAATCAACAAAAAATCTAAGCGCCCCCAAACTTTGTGAACTCTCCTAAATAAACACTGATTTGTTGGAAGATAGTGCCTCCAAAACAGAGAATAAAGAAGAGAGTCAGATATTTTTAGCTGCAATCTAACTATTGTAAACTGTACTGTCAACATCCTTTATCCAACTGTATGGTTTGATAATACACTCAGCATGTGGGAAAGCCTTCGGGTCCTCTTCATGTGTTATTTATTGATGATGGTGAAGTTGCTCAGCTTATTTCAACACCAACATTGTCTACTTCCTTGGTAACTCTTTGTGATGGCAGTTTGGGTATTACGTGTCTGCAAATCTGTATGAAGCCAATGTTCTTTTTGTTCTCTGAGAAGAGAAATGGCCTTCATAGGGGCAATCTCTGATGTCCATTGAAAAGTTTATTGTCATTCGAAGGAGTCTGATTGAAGAAGCTATAGAGGAGATTCTGGGTGTGGATTATTTGGAGCTTGACATGAGGAACCATGTTAATTCAGAAGTGGCTTCTTACTTTCTTTATAATCTTCTCCGATTAGTAAAGAACAAGGCCACAGTGAAGGAAGTAAGGGAATGCCTGGTGTAGTTGGAATTCAAGGGAGGTTTGTATGAGCCTTGAGTTAGACTTGGATCTTCAGATGGAAGAGATCGCTATCTCTGGTGTGGAGTTCAGGGGCATTGTGTCTATGGGCTCGTTCCGTGAGCTTGAGAAGAGGTTCTAGAAACTGTCACAACAAGTGAGGGTCTTGAAGGCTGTACTTGTTAACGGACAAACAGACGAGCTGTGATGTGTTTGATTGCAAAGATTTTATAAGACCCTTCCTTCCTGCGGTGCCTCTGTCAGACCATGAAAGAATTGCCAATGCAAGGAAGGCGGCTTCTGCATTGCTGCAAGTTGCATGTTTTGAGCCTTGAAGCTCCCAAGATTGGCCATTGCTCTCAAGAAGCAGGGGTGGTAACACTTAATGAATGACTGCAAATTAGAATTTTCTTGCCATCTTTCCCTATATTTGTCCGACTAGGGATTTGTGGTTTATGACTAGATTGTTAAGACTGGTATAGTTAGAACTTAGTAGGTGATGAAAGGGGTTAGAGTTTATTTGCCTGGTGTATTAACACTTCTCGGCATATGTAATGAACAACATGTACTGATATTTCATTTTTCTAAAGCTAATATAATGGGGAAGGGATACTAATTCCTTATCAAAAACAAAAAAAATCGTGAGGGGCTTATATTGATCTTATTGGAGAGAAATTGATAGAATCAACTAATTTTTTTGGTCTTTGGACCATTCATATATTGGATTTACTAATTTATAAATTATTTCCGCTTTTTGACTTTTTAAGTTTTTAATTTATAAATCTTGCAGTGTTTTTAGTTTATGGAATTTATTTACATTTAAAAAACTGTCCTGAGCTGCTTCCCCATGATCATGTGCCCTGTTTTATGAAAAAAAAGCCACGCATGCTCCCGTCTGCCGTCTCCAGATGACCAGGTTTATAATTCTCAGACTCTCAATTGTTTTGGAGGATGGTACACAAGTTTTCGTTAGAGGCACTCCCACAGGAACCTAGAGAAAGGGAGAAGCTTAAACAGTGGGTACTTTAGTCATTTCGACTTTATTGAAGCAAAACTGACCAGCAGTCCAACACCTATTTTATGTGCATATGTAGGTGGGTTAGTAAGCTTCTCAGATTGTAAAGATCAAAGTCGCAGGTTCAAATCACAAAATTATCATTTTGAACACCCGGCACGACAACCTGCCGGCTGACGTAGAGAAATTTCCAAAAATTGAATCACAATTGACATTAGGTGCTACAGTTCCAGTCCCGATGAATTATTTTTTGAATTCTAAAATTACAGGTCTGAAAAGAGTGAACTGGAAAATTGAATCACTATTGACACTAGTTGCTAGAGTTCCAGTCCTGATGAATTATTTTTTGGAATTCTAAAATTACAGGTCTGAAAAGAGTGAAGTCGAAAATCATGAAAAGCGGTGTATTGACCTTGGCGCCGAAGCCAGCTGCGGTGCGGGCCGATCGAACTCCGCCGCTTCCCGCACCGATCACAAACAAGTCGAAGTCATATACTGCCTCCTCCACGCCGTCCTTCAACATCATTTTCCTCGCCATTAGAATATTCCTGTGAACACCCAATCAATACATTATGCCACCCTTTTCCCTACAAAACCCTCATTTTTGCAAATATCTTCATATTGGATCATGCGAAATCTTACAGATAGTATGCACGGTGGTGAAAAAGAAATAAGAAGCGAAACGAAAAGCCCAAAGCAGCTACAATTGTTTTGTAATGCAATATTTCTTGCTCTGTCCAGATACAATGGCCTCAAATGTACTTAAAATGAGTGGGCGTCGATTGCTACCACCTGGTCAAATATGGCGCCGTCTTTAACGAGCCCGAGATCGTCAAACTATCCCAATAAAGATACCCAGTATTGGTTTTTAGTGTACGAGCTTCCTTCTCATGGAACTATCTTTCTGTCTTGGCGTCAGATTCGACCGTGTGGGGTTGGTTGTTATATTGAAGGGAAAATGCACCTTCATAAAATATCTAGGCTAATTAAGTTAATAAATTGAGTTAAGTTGGAAATAATAAATATTGAATTAAATGTGATAATTTGTAGAATTTTGAATGTATAAAAATGATATGTAAGATGTTAGGATCAATTAGTTATAGTATTAAGTATATAGGGTTTTGTTCAAATAGTTGTTTTTTAATATGTAAATTGATTGTTTTATTTTGGTTCAAATTTGTATGTATAGTATTGATTTTATAAGTATGTAAATTAAATGATATGTAAATTTGAATTTGTATATAGGAAATAAATTGGCAAAAAAATGACTTGGAATTTGCTCGTTGTAATCTTTTGATACTTGAATTTCAATAAGGACAAGTGATGTTTACAAACACCTTTGGGGAGTCTATTAAATCTTGAGGTCGTGTTTTCCTTAGTTAAAACTAATTCATTAACTTTGGGGCAAGGATTGAGAATAATAAACATGTGCAATGGACCTTTTGTTGATGTAATAATCTATTAATGTTATTATTATGCTCTCACAATATTATATGACAAATATTTTGATGACTCTAGCATGTTCTTGATGATTTTAGCATGACTTTGAATGATTGAATGAATATCTTCAAATACAACATAGCATGCAAATAAACACAAATGCGTCTTAAGTTGGTTTATGATGACTAGTGAAAAATTAGTGTCAAATTAAATAAAGTAAATTAAATAATGTGATCAATGTTATTTATAAATTATTAATTAATTAATTTAGATAAGATGCAAATTATTAAATTATACAAATTAAATAAAATACTTACAATTACAAAGACATGAGTTAACATGGGAAAACCATAAATGATAAATATTAAAAAATATATATAAAACATCATTTTATTATTAAATTACAATACTGTTTGTAAAACAAACAAAAAGAGTTATGGAAATTCACTTCTCACTTCCACATGGCGAATAAAACCTCCTATGCATTATATTCTTCAAAATTATCAATATGTTTCTCGAGAGAGAAGTGCTCCTTATATATAGGAGAAAGCAAGAGAGTGCCCCCGCGCTATTGGTTTAATCTCCTCCAAACTCTTCCTCGTTGGTATTGACCTTTCATTGGTGAGCTACAACCTAAAAATAAGGTTTCAGTTAGGGTTTTAGGGTACTAGCGAGAAGGAAAAATCTACGACAAAGCGACGGTTTTCATTACCCATTCTTATGTTCAGTGAACATGAAACGAAAAAAATGGCAGTAAAAAGGACGAACAATGAGCATTCTTTCAATCGTATCCCTTCCCTTCTACAGCAATATGCACCGTTGATTTACTTTGTCAAGTCTCTCTTTTCAAATAGGTAACGCCTTCGGCTTAAAAATAATAACTTAAATTTAATTGTCTACTAAACTTAGTACGACATTTAAGGAAAATAATTTAATTTATTATATTTTTCAAAAAACGAAAAAAGAGAGTTTTTAAAATTCAAAATTATTTCTATTGAATTAATTAATTACATTTAATTATTCATTATTTAATCAATTTAATTTAGTTTTCTACGTCCAAAAATACAAAAAAAATACAAGTAGCTTTAATTCATATTTATTACAATTAAAATGCATCATTTTTATTATTTTTCTCCTTATAGATAGAATATTTTAATTGTATACTCTAAGAAAATCATTAAATAGATTACTAAATCATTTATTGTACCAAAAAACATAAAAATAAAAACTTATTTTATTAATGTACTTAACATATCCTTAAAAAACCACTCAACACATCTAACTCATATAACTTTCCAAACACATTACCAATTAAACATTTAACTACACATCAATTTTTAAAAGTTTATGGAAAACCCTTACTACTTTCCTATTGTAGAGCAATGTGATGCTAAGTGAGCACATGTGGATATTAAGTTGTAATGGAGGCATAAAGTATTTTATTTGACTTTGATCCTTCTACTTGGCATTAACCATCTTAATATCCTAATGAGGAAGTTGGCATTGCAAGAGGTCTCTCAATTTGAAAAGGATATTCATCATGACTAGGTGAAAGCATAGATGACCCCCTCCACATGATTTTCCTTTTAACATGAGAGATCAACATAATTATGTCCAAAGAAACCCACCAAGTCACTAAAACCAACAAGATGCACTTGACACTCTCTCATTTCATAGGTGCCATCCACAAGCCAAAAATATATGATCAACCATCCACCATATGACCCTTTTTTTCTTCACAATTTGTTTAAGTTTTAATAATTTAGAAGGATTAAATGTTAGTAGTTCTAAACCTCACATCAATTATAATTTTTCCCATCCCTTGTGTTTCCTAAAATTTGTGTCATGTAATCACATGATAATATGTTTGAGTTTATGATGTTGTGTTTTATAGGTCTTAGATGAATGATGTGTGATACATGAGTAATGTGGCCTATTTCCAACCTCACTAAAGTAGTAAGTATTATTTTATATTTTATAATTTCAATGTTGTCATGTCATGTATATATTAAAATTGATATTTTTCATTTATATGTTACAAGTTCAAGTGTCACACAATAGATGTGTAAGGTGACAATAAGCATGAGTGTAAATCAAATACCCACAATACATGGCTAATTTTAGAAAGTTATTCTACAAAGTAATACAATATGTGTCACATGAGGAAGAAAATATATATGCTCCCAAAAACATAAATGCCAACAATACATCCAATGGTTACACAAATTTACAGTATGTTAACATGATACATTAAAATAAACATCTAACAACTGACATGTCTCTCCATTGTTGTAAAATTCTTGCTAACCCCTTAATACTCTAGTTACCTTCTATATTTATTACTTATCACATAATTTGGTCTCATAGTTTGGTTTTTCCTTAAAACCTAGTCTATGTCAACTATGGAAAAATTGCTACTATTTGTAGGTGGATAAATATTTTTTACCATGATGATTTTATTTTATCATAATAATTTAAAAATGTTATAAGAAATGAGTTTTTTTTCTTTGTAAATTTCTTCTAAAACATGAGTTTATCTTCTATTGCCTATCCAATCTCTTCTAATTTAGATCCACCTTTTGTGTCATCATATCTTTATCTATCCACCCTACCTTGAAGACTCAACCACAAGTTTTGATAACAAAGAAGAGACATAAAATATTTCTATTGAGGATAGATAACTACCATTACTAAATTTATTTGCATTTATAACATTTAAATTCAAGTGTACGTGATTTTATTTGCGTTGATGAGAATAGGTTTCTTACACTACATTAAATGAAAAATAAGTTTTGGTAAACTTGTTTTCTTTTTTGTTGGATATAAAGCTAAACTTTCATTTTTTCTCACAAACTTGTTACTTTTTTTTACATTTGATTAATTATTACGCCGAAGGGGTTCTTATACGAATATTGTCAACTAACTTTATGATTGACGGTTGAGAATGTGGTAGAATGATGGTTGACCATTGAAAAAGATATGACCATTCAATGAGCCCAATATAAAAATAAAATTAATATTAAAAAATAAAATACTAAAAAATATGTTTTACATTCATATTATAAAGGTCAAAAACTAAAAAAGAAAGTAAAGAACTAGATATTGTTTCTATTTTTCACTAATATTCAAAATGTATAAATTATATTATATTATTATTAATATATAATATTTTATATAATATAAGTTGTTATAATTTATATTTTTTATTTTATATATATATATATATATATATAGATGGGGTGTTTTTTTTATTTTAGATTATAAATTTTTATTTTTTTAATTAATTTAATATTATGAAATAAAATTATATAATATTATAATATTATATATTTAATATTAATATACACTATAAGTTTTAAATATAAATATCATATAATTTTTTACATATATTATTAATTAAAATATGAAATATATTATAAGTTTAATATTTATCTATATTTATTTTTTAATTAATTATTTTTCAAAATATTTTTATTGTTTTTTATGGTATTTATTTTTTATTTTAGATTATAAAATATAATTTTCTAGAATATTCTTAATTTAATGCTACAAAATAAAATATTTTATATATTTAATTATTTTTAGCATAATATTATAATACTTACATATTATATATTTAATATTTATATACACTATTATATATAAATATAATTTAACTTTTTACATATATTACTAGTTAAATATATAATAAGTTTAATATTTAACTATATTTATTTTTTAAATATATATTATATTTATTAAAAATGGTTAAAATATTAAATATATTAGAACTTTAATATTTATTTATATTTATTTTTAAAAAATATATTATATTTATTGAAAAATATATATTATATTTATCGAAAAATATATTCAATTTATATTTATTATTAAATATTATATGAAATATGGTGTATATTATTAAATATAAATATCATACACTCCATTTTCCTCCAACCCTATCTCTATCTCTCTAGCTCTACCCCCTCTTTATTGCTTTTCTATATCACCTCCTATATCTCACGCTTGCCCCCTTTATATATTTCTCTCTCTACCTCTCTCTATATCACTTCCTATATCTTTATCTTTCCATCTCTCCATCTCCCCCTATCTCGTCATCTCCCTCTTTCTATCTCTATTTCTCCCTCTTCCCCTTTCTCTCTCCATACATTGCTCCCTCTCTATATGTTTATCTATCTTTATCACACCGCCTTTATGTTTTCCAAGTTATATCTATCTATATCCCTATCTCTCCCTCTCTCCTTATCACCCCCTTTCTATTTCTTTCTACTTTTGTCTCCTCTCTATTTCTCTCCCCCCTCTCCCTCCCTCTTCATCTATATATATATATATATCTCACTCATATACACACTCCCTATTTCTCCTTCCCCACCTCTATCTCTATCTCAATCTCACTATCTTTTTGCCTATCTATACCTCTCTCTATTACTTATCTCTATCACCTTCTTTCTCTCTCAATCTTGCCCCCTCTATCTTTATCTCCCTATCTATCCCTCCCTCTCTATGTCTATATCTCATTATGTCTACCTCTATCTCTTTCTCTCTCTCACTTCTCTATCTCTTTCTATCTATATCTCTTTGCATCTATCTTCGTATACATCTATATTATTTCCCTATCTCCCGCTTCTTCTCTCTCTATCCTATTCACTCCATCTCTCCCTCCATCTCTTCTACTTTATATCTTTATCTTTATTTTTTGCTCGATCTCCCTCTCCCTCATCTCTCTATCTCTTTCTATCCATATCCTTCCCTAGGAATCATCCTGTATCTATATATATTTTCCTCTCTCTCTCTCTCTCTCTCTCTCTCTCTCTCTCTCTCTCTCTCTCTCTCTCTCTCTCTCTCTCTCTCTCTCTCTCTCTCTATCAATATTTATATCTCAACCTCTCTCTCCCTTTATCTTCCCATATATATCCATATCTATTTCTTTCTCTTCCCATTTATCTATCACTACCTCTTTCTCTCCCTCTTTCTCTATATATCTCCCTATTTATATCTCCCTCTCCATCTCTACTTGTCTTTCTCTCTTCTCTCTATTTTTCTCTCTTTATCTCTCCCTCTCCCCCTCTCTCTATATCTCCTTATATCTTTATCTCTCAATCACTCTATCTCGCCATATATATATATCTCCCTCTTCCTCTTCCTCTTTATCTCTTACTCTCTATATATTCCTCTTAATCTCCCCCCCTCTATCTCCCTATCTCTCTATCTTTATTTCTCCCTCTATCTCCCTCTATATCTCTATCTATTTGTCTCCCTCTTCCTCTCCCATTCTATTTTCATATCTACCTCTATCTACTTGTCTCACTCTTCCTCTCTCACTCTATATTCATATCTAGCTCTATATTCCTCTCTCCCCCTCCATTTCTAGAAATGTCTCCTCTCTCTACCTATCCATCTCTCTCCCTATCTCTCCCCCTCCCTCTTCATAGACCTTCATTGTCTTCTTGATTTAGAGGTTTTCTTTCACTCATTTTTAGAGACCTTTGTTGCACAAATAAAATCATTTTATGAATGATCAACCAATTGAACTCATGTAATACACAAATTTATGCAAAAATTAAGCTAAAATTTTCCCTAATTTTCATTACATACCTCTTTGATGTACCCATTGCACACCAAGGTGTGGTTGCTAGTTCTTTATTTAGATGGACATTGTTGTTGTACATCAAAAACCTAGAGGGATTTAAAGTTTTGGGATAGAATATATAATGATCAAAACCCCATAATATTCTCCCTTATATGCATCTATGTGATTTGAGATAGAAACTAAATTATGTTGCTTTCATAAGTCAAAATATCCAATTGATTTATTAAAAAAAAATCTCCCAAAATGATTATACCAAAAATATTCTTCTAGAAGGCCTCTAATAACATCCTTGAGAAAAATTCCTTTAGAATAATTATATTATAAATAATCTTAACTAAATATAGTTAAAATCATTCCCTAAAACAACTCTTCAAAAACCTTATGTAGGATCTAAAATAAATCAACACCAATTTTGTTTTTGAAAATTCTTATTACCAATTATAGATTTATTTATAGAAAAGAATTAGATTAGCTTATAATGAAGTGTTTTATCATTTTATATTAAACTTTTTATTGTATTTCTAGAAAATAGTTTAATTTCTTGCTTTTTTATTAGGAAATGTAGAAGGTTTCCAAATTAAAAACTAGTTTCTTTGAAATAATTAGTTGCACTTAACAATTTTTATTTAATTAATTAATTTCATTTAACTGTCTATTTTTAAAATATAAATAAAAAGCATAAGTAACTTTAGTTTCTATTTAGTGCAATTAGATTAATTTTTAATTTTTTTAATTTCCTAACAATTAGAATAGTTTTTCTTTTACTAGATAGATTAGTTGGTTTATTTTATGTAATTATTTATTAAACATAAAAAAACCTAAACATCATAAAATAGGAAGAAAAATACCTCATTTAAACACATCTTCAAATAAGCATTCAACACATCTAATATATTTAACTTTCTAAACAAAATATTGATTAAATATTTAATCACCCATCTATTTCTAAGAATATATGAAAATCCATTGTCACTTTCTTGGTGTAGAGAAACCTAATGTCAAGTGGACCATGTTATTATTGAATCAATATTAAGATGTGAATTATTTTGTTCCACTTTTCATTAACTAGCTTAACATCTTAAACAAGTATGTTTGCATTGCAAAAGGACTTTGTATTCAAAGGGTACTCACAAGCCTATGGAAAATGCTTAGATAACCCCTCCAAATTATTTTCCTCTCAAACTTAGTTATCCATTTCATTTTCTTAAAATAAGCCCATCAAATCACCCAAATCAACAAAATATACTTATCATTCTTGAATTTAATCCACAAGTAGCATCTACTAGCCAATAAAATCTACTCAACTATCCACATTGATGTAGGAGCATCCCAGAGCAACCTACCATATTTCATCATAGAATCTCATTGTGGATCACAATAGAGAACTATATTTTTATAATTTCTCATGAACATTACATCTATATCTTAGGAGTTTTGGATCAAAGTACTAAAAATTATCGTTGTTCAAATATTACCACTTAGAATAGTTAGCAACTTTCATTAGGTGGGGTTTGCATGACCTTTTTGTACCCTGCAAAATCCATCCCAACATATCTCAAGGTAGCATAGGACCAAAGGGACCTTTAGTTAGATTTAAATTGATTTTATTTAACATCCAATGTTTCACCAATAGCTTTGGCCAACCTACATGTTACATTGGGCATCAAAATTGGGACACCTTGTGGCCAAAACAAATCATTCCTAAATCTTGGAGTTGATATATCAACACATATCTAATTCATTTGGAAGAAAACAAATGAAGAATCAATCTTATGAAGATTGTAATTAGTAAGTTAATTTGTGGTAGTAGTAGATTAGTAGAGTTATAGTAGTTGTTATTGCCATATTTATATGTAAGCTTGTAATAAGTTTGTGGTGGGCTATGAGATATTTTATATTTGTGATATGCATGTGATAGTTCAATAAGATGATTGTAACTATTTTATGATAATGAATCAATGATAAGTTATTTGTTATTCTATGTTGATTTTCTTATGTCAACTCTAAGTTGCATGATCAAAAAATCCTTTCTTTAGACTCTCCATTCATGACTACACTATGTGTGTTTCTTCCTTCAATTTCTTGCTATGTTTTCCTAATTAACCATGTACGTCTCAATAATAAATTCCAACACATGATCCACTTAGCAACTTCAATGTTACCCTAAGACGCAATGTGTGTCAATTTTCCATGCATAATAATAATATTATGGTCTTTAAGAACAACCACAACACAAATGTGAATGGGGTGTCAAAATCCTCCTAGAAGGAGAAGTCCAATGGTGATTACCATAGCAATAAAAATTATGACAACAACATAAATAAAATAAAGTACTTGTCAAACATTTTATATTAATGTTATTAACCATTCCCAACTTATGGAATGGAATAAAACAACTAGAATAGTTAATTTAACTCGAACTTGGGCCTCATGATTACAATCTTGAGAAGTGTTGCATGTTCCAAAAAAATATAATTCATGATACAAACATTTATAAAGAATAAAAAGTTCAGTTAATGATAACCTAAGGACCAACACAACCATTTGTCAACATATTCTTACATCCTCAAGATAATTGGTCACATACCAACTAGGAGCCAATTTGGCTCCAAAGCATGAATATTTATCAAGATTCCTATCCAAGCTATTACCAAACTTCTCAAAACATAGCATGTGGATTTTCTCTCAAATTCTACTAAAGTGTTAACAATTTAGAAGTGTCGAGTATTAATAGTTATAAACTTTGTCTCCTTGGTAAGTTCTCATCGCCCTTATTTTTCCTAAAATTTATACTAAATCTCATGATACCATGCTTGAGCTTCATTTTTTTTAAAGGTATCATATGGATCTTGGGTGATAAATGAGTAACATAGTACTTATAAACTAGCCAAAATAGTGAGTATTGTTATTATTCTTTTCATTTTATCGTTGCTTATGATTTATGTATACTACAAAAAAATTATTTATGTTTTGTAAGTGTGAGCATTAGATAAAAGCATGTAATGTGATAGGTAAGTGTAGATCTTGATGACCAACAATCCAAGTCTAATTTTATAAAGTGATATCATTCCTTTCTTGAGGTAGAAATATGTATGTTCCCAAAATGTATAGGCTAGCATGACTTGTCTTATGATGACATAAATTTTACAATAATACAAAATGACATGATAAAATAAATATGTGTATCTAACATCTATATCCATGATACAAATATCTTTCCAACTCTTTAGAACCATCTAGTTGTCTTTTGTGTTTCTTACTTATCACCTAATATGTTCTCACACTTTCATTTTTCTTTAAAAACTTATTTTATTCTTGTGGTGAATTTCCATTTTCAACCTAAAAAAATTGTCTTTACAATGGTAATTTTATTTCAACATAATAATTTATGTATTAAAAGTGATGATTTCATCATTGTTGATCGCCCATGTGAATTGTTTCCAAAATGTGAGTTTTTCATGCATTCCCTCTCCAGTCTCTTCCAATTTAAATTAACCTTTTGCACCATCTTTAACTTATCTACTCACCCTACCTCGGAGAATCAACCACAACTAGTTGATAAAAATGAGGAGAGCTAACACGGATTTGGGTGAACAACAAACAACTACCATTACCAAATTTACTTTACATTTAAAACATTCAACTTCTAATATGGATGATCTTTTTTGTTTAGTAGATTATTTTTTCATGTTGATTAGAGTAGTTTTTTTTCTTCATTAGGATAGAGTAAATTTTATTTCTTGTTCATTTGATTTTTATTTATTCTTAGAAAATGAACTTGTCACTTTCATTACATTAGATTAATTACTATTTCTCCAAACCAGCATTATTGTCATAAATCAAAAATCCAAAGAGATCTAGAGGTTTGGGTTGGATCAATGAAAAATCCAAACCACATACTCTCTTCATTTATATACTTATTTTGAAGAAGTATTTTCATTATTTTCTAAACTGATCATTATATTTCTAAAAAGTAGTCTACTTTTTTACATCCTAATTGAAAATTAGTTGCATGGAATGAGTTAGATACATTTAATTACCTATATCTAGATTTAGCTAGTTATATCCACATTTAATTTATTAATTATATTTTATTATTTATTTATAAAATTATAAAAAATAAAGAGCATAAGTAGTTGGGTTTATATTTACTACAATTAGATTAAATCATGTTTATTATTTTTACTTCCTATAAATAGAATAGTTTTTCTTTTATATTCTTAGAGAATTACTATCTATATATTAATTTATTTTTAAAATAATAAATCATTTATTAAACCCCAAAACTACTAAAATTATCATAAAATAATAAAAACAAAAGTTCTTCATCAACTCACTTCAACACATCCTTCAAACAAGATTTCAACACATTTAACTTTTTTTGAAGTAATTTAACATTAAGTGGTCACATGTCAATGTTGATTGAATATTGTGGTATGAAGTATGTACTTCCACTCAAATCCTTCCACTTGTTATTAACTAGTGTAACACCCTAAATGAGTAGGTTGGAATTGCAATAGGTATCCCAATTTAAAGTGTACTTTTCAAACTTAGGCAAAGGAATAGATTATATCCTACACGTGGTTCTCATCTCATCCTTATTCACCCATATCCTTGTCTTCAAAGAACCACATCAAGTCGCCTAATTTACAAAAGGCACTTACCACTATTCCATTAGATTCACATGTGCCATCCACCAACCAAAAATATATGATCAAATATATTCTATTTTCTTTCTACCCCAACCTAATCAACCATTTAAATCTCAACAATAAAAAAAACATGTCACTCACTTAGTGGCTTCAACATAACCTTGAGAAGTCATATATGTAATTTTCCATACATACAAGAACAATAACATTAAGGTATTAAATAGTTAAACCACAAGAAATATTAGAATAAGGTTTCAAAATCCTTCCAAAATAAAAATTCCTATGGTGATTATTGTAGAAATAAAAATTATCACACCAACAACAATAATAATAAATAAAGACCTATCCAACATGTGATATTAATCCCATCAAAAATTCATTGCATATGGTATATAATAAAAGAAAGTGACACTTAGAATAGTCAATTTAACTCAAACTATATGCCTTATGATTACTTATTGAGAAGTGCTCCATGCTCAATAAAGTTACAATTCATGGAACAACCACTTGTAAGGATTATGGCAAGCTCATTAAGTGATTATCTAAAGGCCAAATATAATTTTGACATGTTATTTCATCCTCAAGAGAATAGGCCACATACCAAATAGAAACTAATTCATCCCTAAAGCCAAAATAATTTATCAAGATCCTTACCGAAACCCAAATTCCCAAAATGAACCATTTGATCCTACTTTCTCAAAGTCTAGGGAATTGCTAATAGCTCAAAATACCATAAAAAAATTATGATCAAAACATATAGACATTAATTAAATTAGATGTTGAACAAGAAGTCACTAAGGTGTACCAACTTGAATCCAACCAAAATAATCTACATCACCATGTGCAATTGCATAACTCAATAAAATACTTGGCAAAAACTTTGTTCATGATTTATTCTTAAACCTGTTTAAAAGTTCCCTTACCCATAGTATTTCTCTTCTTAAGTGTCAGACATGGGAAAATTAAAAATGTAGCTCCCCCTCCATAAGATTAATTTAGCCATGTAGATCTAGATATGCATCTATTGAATTCAAGATTTAAGGAAGAGGGTTTCTTCTTTGACTTTAGAAAAATTCCTTCCCATGTTGAAAACTCATGAAGAGAGCATATTGAAAGATATACTCAAGTTTAGGTTATAATTACATTAAGAGATCTATTATAGATGACTTGGTTTTTCTTAATACAGTTCTATTTTAGTTGCTTTAGAAAATGAATTATGGTGAAACCAATATCATCAACACCTAAAACATGTTAATGGGGAGTGACAATATTACAGCTAGTTCTATTAGAAAATTCATTCTTCTCACCTTAGGTACAAATATGATCATAACCGAATTTTCCATCAATAAAAAAGATAATCCATAAAATGATACTTGGATAGCCTTCAATTCACAAGATGAAGGTCATCCCATCTACCCTATTTCATGAATTTTAGTTCTCTATTTGGGACTTGAATATGCTTCTAAGGGTGATCTTGATTTTTTTGACCTTTACGAAATAAAACAAGCCAAGAAGATGGGAGGGACCTATAAAATTATAGAAAAATAAACATATACTCTTATAAGGTCTAAATTACATTAAAAAATACTCATAAGGAATAATTTACTAATTATTTTCATTCTAGAATATGTCATAAGTAACAAAAATACAAAATATTGCATTGCATAGTAGTTTATTGTATTCATTCATAATAAAATGATTAGTTCCATGTCCTTAACTAAAATAACATATAATCATCTTGATCTAGACATGTGCCTTCCTAGATTTGTATGTCACAAACTCCTTATTCCTAATAGGTTTTTTCTAAACTAGATTTGAGTGAAAGATTGTTTTTTTGCTTACTATTATAATTTACCAAATCATCTTCTTAAATATGTAATCACATATTCTAATCTATAATTTTACAAGAAATCATTCCATAGTTCAAGATCTCACCATGGGTAGAGTCCCAAAGAGTTATCTTAATGTGAGATGAGTGAATAAAATATAACTTGCTAAAAAATCCTTAAGTATTGTTTAACTCATACTATATGCCTCATTATTGCATTTTTAAGAAGTATTACATGTTCCACAAGTTTATAGGCCATGCCACAACCACTTGTAGGGATAATGATAATTCCATTCAATAATTACTTGAAGGTCAACAATAATTGTTTGTTAATGTAAAATTTGGATATGGAGATAAAGACCTATGATCAAGAAGGCCTTTAAATGAAAGAAAAAAGAAGACTAAAATGATAGAATAATTATGTTTTATTTAAAGGATGAAAAGATACAAGATTCATGACCATTGATTGCTCATATGAGTGTTATAAATGGGTATACATAAGATACATCACCAAGAGATGTGAATGTAAAAACAATGCAGGATAATAGGAGATGTAGTCACATAATTTTAGTAAAAAATTACCAAAAAGTGAAAGTACAAGTCACATGTATAACCTACCTAAGTAAATTTGTCCTAGGTGTATAAAATGCAAAAATATAAAATGCAAAAATAGATAATTACAACCAATAGTTAACATGATTTTTGTATCCTCGAGATAATGGGTCACACACCAACTGAGAATCAATATAACTCCAAAACATAAAGATTTACCAAGATCTCTATCCAAATTATAATCAAACCTCCCAAAGTGGATCATGTGATCCTTCTTGTTTAAAATATGGGTAAGTGTTGGCTATTCAAAATACCAATGCAAAAAATTAATGATAAAAAATATCAAAATTAATTAAATTAGACGATAAGCAAGAATTTCATACCACAAAATACTTGAATCCAACCAAAACACTATACCCCATCCTGTGAGATTGTATGAATTGATAGAATACATATACAAAACCTTTGCTCACAATCCATTCTTATACCTCCTTCAAAATTCTCTCACTCATACTTTTTATATTTTTGAATCCCTACACATGGGATGCTTTAAAATTATCCTCCCCCCTCCATAAAATCAAGCTAACTACATATATTTGGATGTTCATCTACTAAATTTAGAACTTAAGTATGTGGGATTCTTCTTTGGTATTAGGAAATGTCTTATAATGCCAAAATATCATGCAGATGAGAGCCTAAATTATATCTCCAATGTATGGTTCTATATCAATTATATTAAGAGGAGACCCTAAATATTGGTTCTTCTCTTCCAATTTTAGTTTCTTATGTGATTGATGCAACTTGGGTGAGTTTCCCTCCTATTGATCCATCAAATCCTATCAATGAGTCGCACCCACATTCTACTCTACTTGCTCAATTTATTATTCCAATTTTGGGTTAGCTTTAGCCTAATCCTGAGGAATTGTTCAACATTTGGCTACTCTAGCTTAGCATTTCTATGCTCATGCTGCACCCATGGATGGGCCCTTTATGGGGGAATCTTCACCCACTTCTCCCAAATTTAACAACTTGGAAGACAATATTTCTTGGATACTTGTATAAAGATAGAAGAAAGGTATTTCCAATTTTGTTTCCCAATCTCATGCTAGACTGAAGGGTGTGATATTGAGTAGGTTTAGGTTTGACATTGTTTAGACTAGATCCCTAGGCACTTTTTCATTTCATTATTTTTTCTTTTAGTTGTGTGAGTTTGTGCTTAACTAGCTATAATTGTGTCGTACTCTCTCTTAGGAGACCAATGCATTCATCTTTGGCTATGGGCTTGCTTTGTAATAGGATTGAGACCCTTGCTTCCCATTTTATCTAATAAAAAATAATTGTATGAAGAGATCTATGGTAGATGGTTGGGCTACAATTAGCGTAGTTCCCTTATGCTTGCTACAAAACATGGGGTATAGTGAAACCAATATCATCAGCACGTAAAACACTTTGAGCAAGTATAAAATTAAAGCTAACTCCATTAGAGAAACTATTTTTCATACAATCTTAGGGCCAAGAGGATAAAAAATAATTTTTATATTGTACACAAGGACACAAGCTATAACATGATCTTGAGATAGTCTATAATTCAAAAGGTGAAGGTTATCCCATCTCCTTTATTTTAGGAAATTTAGTTTCTTCATTTAGGATATGTGTTTGTTGCTAAAGAATTATAACAATTTTGACCTTTATAAGAATAAAATTTAAGTCAAAAAGAAGATAAAGAATCCTCCAAAGAAAATTAAAAAAACTAAAAGATACTCTTGTAGCCTAAATTTCATCGACTAAGAATGAACAATTACCAAACAAATGAAGCAAAGAAAGTATAAGGCTGTCAAACTAAAAAGGAAAATGCTCAAACACAAATCACATTTTCCATGACAACCATAGTTTATATAGTCAATTTGTTAGAACAAAACCAAACTCTTTATCTTTTGATTTGACCTTTATATGACGTTAAAATTTAAGCATCGATAGGTTTAGATTCAATTCATATAAACAAAATTTTAGATATTTGTATGATTGTGGAGTTCTAATTTTTCATGAGACTAGAAAACCTGGATTTGCTCCTTAAATCATAGGTCAAAACATTTAATTAAAAAACAATTATTTTCTCAAACATAACTTTTTCTATTAAATCAACAAATTCCAAACCAAATTAACTATGCCATATATTGATTTAAAATAACCATGTTATGATTCATAGACAATTCTTATATTCACCTTTTATATTATTGATTAATGAAATGTTTCATGCCTTGTATGTATATTTATATTTTGTTGCCTTAGTCATGTTTTATTTTGTTATCTTTGTTATCTTTGTCATGTTCCCTAGTTGATATTGATGGCAAACTAGTTCATTAAGGTAAAAGAAATAGGATGTTTCATGACTTCAATATTATATTTGATTGATTGTTGACTTGCTATTGATGATGACCTTTCCAAGTAACCAAATTTGACTTCAATATTATCTTTTCTCAATCACCTAATAGAACGGGCAAATTTGGTAACAAATTTCTAAAGATATGTAGAACTGCTGGGTGGGTCCCATCAATGTTAGATAAGTCCCTCATCAGTGTGAATTTTATTTGAAGAAATTAGCCGTTGAAAACCTGTGGCAAACCCAGAAAGTTTTTGTCTATGAATAGATTAAACTACCTAAAACTTTGGCAGTCTACTGCAACTGTTGATCAGAAGATAAAGTAAATCTGAGCCATCAATAGAAAGTAGGTTCTGACTCATCAAATAGCAAGATCGAGTACTCTCTGTGTAGACGCGTGGAAAAATCCATTTGTAGATAGATGGGTCTAAGGGAATCCACTTTTCATGATCTGCAGATCTTCCACAATCAGATCTGATTATTGTTAGCACTTAATGGGTTAAGAAATGCTCAGAGGAGTAATAAGCTTTCACATGGCAAGATCAAGTGAACTTTTGGAGAAGATCAAAATGTATGTACTTTTGGTAAACGACAAGCATGTATGTTGCAACCTCTTTGATTTCAACTACTAAGAATCTAGACAGTTGGTTCAGATCAAGCTTTAAAGTATTAAGTAATTTGGTCAGATGCCAATAATGAAAGTATATGACATGTTTTGCACTTGTTTTGTGCAAAAATATGGACCACAGAGATCATGCGGCATGGCATAATCTCATTAATTATAAAGTATTGGTAGATCAAAGGAGCATGCACCTTTGTTATCCATAGATCTACCAAAACCATATATTATAGTGGTAAAGGAATATAAACTATTAATTAGAGTTAGTATTTAATGAGATAAAGTGGCATGGTATGTGATGAGGTGTATATAAATGAAATATGGTACAATATGACTGTTTTTAGTAGGTCAATGGATGATTATATAGAATTTTTATAATAGTTATTTTTATAAGAATGTTAGAATGATGTCACAATGATTGACTTGTTAATTTGGAAAAGGAATTCATGGTATAAAATAAAATTTCAATCATGATGTCAAGTCAATAAATGTACCATTCAAAACAATGCTAAAAAAATAAAAATTCTAACTGATAAATTGAAGGATCTTCATGCAAGATAGGTTATTTATGTCACTAAAAATAATGGAGTATTGGGGAGAAAAATAGGAAGGTTGGACCTAATACCAAAACAAATGCTAGCAAAAAGAATATTTTTAATGAAGAGAAAAAAGATGCACTAGACATTGCTAAGCTATATGAGAATTTTAATCAATAGGAGCTTGAGGGAATGAAGACCATCAAGCAAATGTGATAAAGACTTGGGCTAAATCAAATTACTTGTAGTGTCTTGTATTTTTTGTTGTCTTTATTTTAAGCCTGTCTTGTTGGGGCTCATCTTTGTGAACATTTTGGTGTGTTTTGGTTAAGCTTTTGTTGTTCCTTAGCTTTTTGTAATACCTATTTTACCATATTAATAAATTAAAAATAGAATTTCACATGGAGTTCAATAGCAATGATGATGATAGACTCATTTTGTTTGTTCAAAATATCTTCATTGAAAGATTGATAGATACATGTTATGCTTATTACTTACATCTTTGTATCTATAGATCCCTTGAAATGAGTTTGGATCATTGGTCAAGCATAAGATTAGAAAGCATCAAGTAGTAAGATTAAGTAATTTATATGAAAACACATCTCAATGAGTTGGAATCATTGATCAAGTATAAATCTAGATGTTACCACATAGTGAGGTCAAATAATTTCAATGAGACCATGTATCATGATATGATAAATTTCTATAGACTGGTAGATCAAATGAGTGCACTTTAGTTAATCCATAGATCTATCAAAAATTTAAATGCATATTAACCATTGATTTTGATTAGGTTTTAGTGGGATAAAGTAATTTGATTGAGGGAATATCTAAGGAACATGTGTCACATCTTGATTAACTTCTATATATTTGGTAAATTATTGTGGTGCACACTTTGTTAATCGATAGGTCTACCAAAGCATTAGAACTTGAGAGTAAACAAAACTTGACCTTTGATCTGAAATGTAAATGCATATTAACCATTTGATTGTGGTTGGATTTTAGTGGGATAAAGTAATTTGGTTGAAGGAATGTCTAAGGGACATGTGGCCCATGTTTTGATTAATTTCTAAATATTGATAAATTATTGTGGTGTACACTTTGTTGATCCACAAATCTGTTAAATCCTTAGATCTTGAGATTAAACAAATCTTAGCCATTGATTATGGGTGGATTCTAGTGGCTTAAGTTAGAATGCATTTCTATATGTAATCAAATGGTTTCTATGGTTCACATGACTTGATCTAGTTGATTTCTATAGATTGGAAAATCAAATAATGTTCTTTTTTGGTATCTATAGACCTACTATAATTGTTGATCATAAACATGATGAGTCTAGGTTGTCAATTAGGAGTCAATTTTTTTTTTAAATTACTCAACAAGATAGATTTCTGGTTTTTAAAACAAAAGCAATTGGCCATTATACAAATAAGATAATGTACCATTAAAGAAGGATTCATGTAAACATTTCTTCAGGTTGTGCTAAATTAAAGTTAAATCAAAGTTATGTCTTTTCTTAGAAAGATATTGAGCCTTAAATTTATAAATTCTTGTAGATCAAATTTTTCGAATGGGTATATTCAAGTACTTTTCATATAATGTAATTTCATCAAAAAAACCTTGAAAAGGGCCTCTTATGCCTTTGAATTTTCACAACTAAGGTATGAGAAATCCATTAAGATAGTAGGTTTGAATTATTGTTAAAAATGGATGTTTAATTAAAGGAAGTGACATCCAAACATATTTAATAAGTTTTCAAATATGATTTTTTTGTCATTTAAAATTATTCGTTGAAGAAATGATTTGGGATCTTTTATCTTTGTAAGTATTCTTGTGATAAATCTAAGTAACAAATTTTGTAACAAGAAAATAACCAACTTATTTTGAGATGTGATGTGAGGACAACTCTTAATCATTAAGTGAGGTTAGCTTTGTTCTCTTGTTATAAGAATGGGGTTATTTTCTTTATGAGTTTTATCTTTTGTTATCTTAAGTTTCTCAATGTTATTTTTTGGAACATATTTTAGGGTTTCAAAATTTAGTATGTCTTACATTAAATATTGTAGATTTTTTTTTTGAAATTTAATATATGATAGCCTATTTTACATGGCTCTAGGAAAATTCACCGCTAATAATTCACCGTGGGAAAATTCATCGCCATGACAAATTCACCTCAAGGAAAATTCACCACTAGCAATTCACCGCCATGAAAAATTCATCACACTAAAAGTTTGCGATTAATTTTTCGTGGCGGTGAATTGCTAGTGGTGAATTTTCCTTGAGGTGAATTTGTCATGGCAGTGAATTTTCCTACGATGAATTGTTGGCGGTGAAATTTTTGACGATGAATTGTTGGCATGAATTTTCTTGATGCCATTTTACATATAGTCATCCGTTATTAGTAGAGTATTTTAGGAGATTTATATATCTTTAGATTGACATTTGTTATTTTTATTGTGATTGATTAGTCTTTTGTTGTAGTAGATGAAGAGATATTTAACACAATATATGGGATGTGGACTAGTAATGGACTGTTAAAGAATATTTATGCAAAGCATTAGTTTTCTCATTTTAAGTTTGTAAGCTCATAAGTAAAATAGTGATGTATATCTGGTCATATAGGTTATAAGAATTCAAATTTTAATCAATATTAAATTAAAATTTGGACTATGATGTCATAGAATGAACACGTTGGTCTTAAGAAGTAACTATTCAAAAAAATTTAAAGCATATATTTTCAATGTTATAATTTATTTGATAAGAAATATGTTAATTACTCTTAGTTATATAAAAACTAAATATAAGAGTATCATTCTATGATTCTATTGATGAATATATCTCTAGGTTATAAATTAAAATTTATTCAAAAGATCTTTAGTAGCGAAATCATAAAGAATAGCATAGAAGGAAGTTAGTGACAAACAATTGGATTCTATTTAAGGTTTAGTCTTTGTTTTCTATGTATTTTTGGCATTTCAATAAATTCCATGAAAGATATTAAGAGAACACCCTCCTCAACCCTGTAGAGTTTAAAGTGTTGAAGAGTTGTACATACTCTTGACAATTGGCCCAAATTACTTATGATTTGACTAAGAGACCTACCTGATCATTTAGCCTAACATACCCTAGGATTAAATTTGTAATGTGCATCATTTAGAATCATAAAGAACAATTTGGAGCATGAATAGTATGACACTGTTGTTAAGGTTTATATCTATTGATACTTCATACAATCACTTTGTTATTTTATCTCTATGGTTAATTCTATTGTGTGTTGTGTTGTTGGCATCTTGTCAACTTGAACCAACAAAATGGTATTATTGCCAAGGAATTAATATTGCTAAGGTTTGAAAGTAATAAATGTATAGGAATTAATATTGTTAAGGTTTGAAATTAATAAATGTATTATTTTGCAATCCCTCTTTTATTTTAACTTTGTTATGTCATTGGGTCATTTTTATTTTATGTATAGTGATATCGTATTGTCAATTGACACTAATAGAATGGGATTAGGGATATGAGAACCATGCATTTTGTTTGAAAATTGTTACAAATGTTTTAAATTATGCTTGTTCAAATTTGTGTTAATTATTTTATAATTGCACTTCAAGTGATTAGTACATGTGATGAAAATTTAAAACTCTTGAATGCATTTATAAGAGTGTTGTTTTGGTTATCAATTAGAAATGTCTAAGAAATATTGTGAAGTTTTATCAAGGTTTCATTAGGAATATGTTTCTAAGCTCAAGTTTGTGATTAATGTGGTGTGAATTCTTTTTGGGTATCTCTCGTATCCTACAAAGTTAATATTAATACTTTGTCTTCCCAGTGAAGAGTGGTGAATGTTAAAACCTTGCGTAGAGATATCCCCTAATCAAAACTTGAAGATGAATAGTAGAAGGGTTGTAATCATTAAGGATCCCAACATAATGTTGTCTCCTAAAATATATAAAAAAATATTTCATGTTGTAGAGGAGGGGGACCAACTACTTAGGGACTCTAGGTCATGGGAGAGTCGAGAACAATAGGATGCCCTGATCTACCTCAAGATAGATAAATGGATTGAAAAGGTTTAGGGTTTCAAGGGTTGAAAATGAAGGACAATTGGTTTGTCACTTTCCTTCTGTTAACCTAAATGTTTCAAGGAATCAGGAGAGCTAGTTTTCAAGGTTCAAATTGTAACTCAAACAACCCACTGCAGAGGACTACAATGCAGATCACGGACTCCAACACGATGTGATGGGGTCTCAGGGATGTGGTGGCATCCGTATGGACAAAGAATGTGAAGTATGACATAAAACACCAAAAAACCTACTAAATACCTGATTAATAGAGTTTTACGATACGATAGAGATAGAAAATAAAAAATAATGAAAATAACAAGGAGAATACTTTAACATTACTAAGATAGAATTTGACAAGGGAAAGGTGGTAGAATGGACCTTTACACCCGTGAGTTTAGGTCTTTAAAATCTTCACTTGATGAACAATTTGTACACACAAGCACGAGAAAATGTTGGGGTTGTGTTTAGAGGACTACCTTAGTTAGTCCCTCGCTTTGGTTTTTCTACCTCCACAGACAACTAGATAGCAACAATTGTAGAAAGATGATAAAGACGATATAGAAATGGAAATACCAAGCAATGCTAAAACAACAATGTGCTACTATGGAAGTAGATGATACAAAAGTAAATGGAAATGGATGGATATCACCTTCTCAACCAAATGCACTCAAGGAAAATGGAGGAAGATGTGACCTTACAAGCTCTCCAAAGCCAAAATTGGCACAACAATGTAGAGGAGGAGCCAACAAAATGACAACTTATAGCTACAACGGTGGTGGCGATGCATGAAGGAGTTGAAAGTGAATGAGATTGATCAAGAATTTGTCTCCAAAAGTGTGTCCAAGATTGAAGAAGTGTGTAGAAGCTGGATTGAATGAAGGGATATCCAATTTGAATGAATGAAGGAGGCAAAAACCCATTTGAAGTCAGTCCAAGGAGTAGCGAACATTACACTTCGTGTCTAATGAAGGAGTGTAACGCCTCTACGAATTCTAGAGATAGGAATCTTGTCAGGATGGAAGCGCATCACATAGACATTTGTGTGCCATGCTAGCATCCCCAATATAAATTCCCCCACCGACACACAAATGAGTTGTCAAGTGGATGGAAAATGGAAGCGAATGTGGAAAATGCATCATCAAGATCACGTTTTCTAAGGTAAGGGGTGTGTAAAGGGAGAATTTGCAAGGGGTGCAAATTCACGGCATTACATTTCCCCCCACTTTAGCGAGCATACGTGTCAGCGAATGCATGGTAAAGTAGAGTAAAATAAGTTGAAGAACATATACTTGAACCATCGAGGAAACAAATCGCAATCTGGTAAACTTGGCACAAGAGAGAGAAAGATGGCTCCACAAGTACTCGGTCCTATGGAGATTTGAATAAAAATTTTGCAGGTGCTCAATCTTGTGGAAGGTAAACAAAAGGCTATGCAAGTGCTCGATCCTACAAAATTGGCTCCACGGGTGCTCAGTCCTGCAGAGGATGAACAAAAAGGTTTTATAGGTGCTCGTTCCTGCAGAATAAAAATGCTTCACAGGTGCTCGTTCCTATAAAGGAGGCACCATAGGTGCTCGGTCCTGAGGGAGGCTAGATGTGAAAGGCTCCGTAGAGATTGATTGACCCCCACAAGTACTCGGTCCTGCAAGGAAATATGTTAATCCACATACAAAACATGTTAGGAAAGCAAAACGTTACATAGACAGATATACAATCATATCATGGAACAAGTAATTGAAGGAGAAGCTTTCAAAAGGCTCCCTCAGGAACCCTTCAAAAGAAAAGGGGTTTGCTCAAGGGACACTTTGTTTGAAAAGTCATGAAATTTTAGCAAATGACCCTATCATAAAGGAATCCTTTTGAAAGATTCTCTTCCATCAAGGAATCTGAGAAAAGAAGAATGGCCTCCTTAGAGGCGAATTCTCAATTCTTTTTGTCATGAATTTGATTTCAAAATAAAATATTGCTAAGGGGATCCTTAGAGAAGGATTTGATTTTTGAAAAATGTAAAGATTTTTAGTAAGGGATTCATTGGCCACCAAATACACCTTATTGAAAATCGAAGAGGTAGGAGCTCCCCCTTAGGATGGTGTGTGCAAACTAAAGGAGCACATGGCATCATAAGGAAAGGAAGAACATGCAGAGATGTCATGGCCCATGATACATGATGAAATGTAGACATGGAAATCTTGTCACACACATGAGGGACAACACATAGGCACCACAACATCAAGAAACAAGTAAAGAAGAGAGAAAGATAAAAAAGAAAAGAAAAGAAAAGGTGAAGAAATAAAGAGAAAGGGAGATTTGATAATTTGGGGTCAGAACTGCTCATAAATATAGATAGATAAATACACATATAAATATACATATGAACTGTCATCAATCCCCAAATATATCAAAACATGAAGAAGAGCACATGAAGAAAAATTAAAAAAAAATTGGATCAACATGGAAGGAAGGAATAAATGCCCCCAACACTTCACATCGTCCCCAATTGTCGAAAATCAAGATACAACATATAGAAGAATGATGCAAAAAATTGAAGAATTTTACGACACAATTCCACTCATGTATCCGAGAACCTAAAAGGGTGACAAGGGTCCTCCAAGAACACATATAAAAAGAACGGAGGAAGCACAACACACACAAATCTAATCTATAGATAAAGAAGAGGTTCTCTCCTAGTTCTCATCAACTAGGAGGTTGTCATTCTCCCAATCTAGATCATTATAGGGAGAGGGAAAACGAGCCTACAAGGGTAGGATAGCAAGGGGAGAACCGTCCAACTCTCTCGTGATAAGAGCTAAGGAAGAGGGCCCCTCGAGGTATTCTTCACTCAACTCTTGTGAGATAAACATCATTGACATTGTGAAGATCACCGACAGAGCCGAGACATCATCAACTGAGTTAAACATGCACTTGAAAGGGTCATGAGAGTGCCATGTGTTAATTGAATGGGAGATGAAGGAGGCACCTGAGATCCACCATCAATCTCATCAAGAGAGACAATGACAAACTTAGGAGATTCTAGGCATGCCTTTGTCACAAGTACAACACAAGCCAAAGTGAAACCCTCTCTTGAAGAAGACGATCCCTTCTTCTAACCTCCATTGGAAGTGAGGTCATCCTCCAACTTATGCTTCATCAAATGATGCAGGATCCCCACAGATGAAGCGAAAGGCGAGGATGAAGAGGACAAGGCCATGATAGATACCACTGTGGTGTTCAGAATGTCCATGGGCTGGGAAAATGGAGGGATGTCCAAAAGGGACATTGGAAGAGGAGGCACCACTGAGGGAGTGATGAAAACCTACACCCTTTTGGGGTGAGGGTCATCAACATTCGCGGGGGGAGTCAAAAACAAGATCAAGACAACGAGAATTGAAGTAGAAGAAGTAGAAGAGGGGGTCATGACAAGAGATGTTAAAATGGGAGATGTTGGCTCCTCTTCAACCTTTCATGAGGTAGCTTGCTTAGCAACCAAAGCCTTCCTCCAATGCTTATGCTCATGCGCAAGCCGATTTCTTTAGCTCCAGGAACTAGAACTCGCTACTTGAGAAGGAGCAAGAGGCTCTTGTTCTGCCATAGGTGTGTCCTCCACAACCATTGGTGATGGAAGGGAAGCCTCTTGGATGGGAGAAGGAGTGGGAAGCGCATGATTAGATACTGAAACAAGTGGAGAAGAAAACTTAGGTGCCTTTGTGGTGGGCCTCTTCCCATTCACCACCCAACGGGTAGGAGTAGTAGGAGGTCGCAAAGGTTGAGACACAAGGGAGACTCCATGAGGGCCCTTTCCCTTACCATAGACAATGGGTCTCAACAATGTGGGAAAGATGGGAAGCTTGAATACTTGATGCTTGGCCTTTTGCCAAGTGGGCACCATTGAACTCCCCAAGAAATTTATCCATGGACTCGCCAAGTGAGGCATAGGAGCAGAGATTGAAGGTGCCACAAAAGGGTGAGAGGCAAAAGTGGATGAAACAATAGAAGAAGAGGAAGGCTCCTGGGCACAAGAAAACTTCCCCTTTCCCTTTTGAGAGGAGGAGGTAGCCTACTACTGCGTGATCATAGAATCCTTCACTAAAATAGCGTAAGGGGGGACATGGTAGGTCACTTTCTGTGTGATGCCCCTATTCTTGTATTTAATGTAAGTACAATACAACAAGTTTATCCTTGGAGGGAGTAGACCAATAGGGGTAGGCCAGAAGTGATCCAAAGAGTAGCCCCCACGTGACACTAGAGGCTTATATCCAGTGTCATGCACAATGTGCACAAAGCCCTCATGAGAAAAATTCAAACACTTATGAACTACCAAAGTGACTACGTTGATGGAAACTAGCCATGGGATTCCTAGCTTCACTTTGAATAGGTCAGAATTCAAGATGATATCAAAAAGAGCATTTACAATCTTGGGTCCTACCAGGACTAAGAGGGTGATAGAGCCAATTAGAGGGACCGAGATTCTATTGTGCGTACGTATTATGGTTTTATATTTTTTATATTCCTCCTTATGTAGAAAATTTAATAAAAGAGTCTCCTTTGTCACCTTGTTCACACTACTCATGGGGTCAACTAGAACACCAGTCATGATGTTCTTGTTGATGCGAGTGAGAATGTATAGAGGAGAAGGGTGCTTGTTCATGTTCATAGGCATGTCTTGTGAGGTGAAATTTATAGCTAATGATTCAGTCACAAGCTATGCAGGAGGAATAGGTGTAAATGAAACAACATTTACATACTTCATAAACTCAGGGGAAGCAAAACCAAGAGGTTTGATGATTAAGTTAGCAGAGTGAGATGGAAAGGGATTCATGCAGGTCTACAACTCACTATTAGCCTTTTCCATAGACTTGTTTGCATTCTACTTTTTCCCATCAAGGTAGATAGTACCTTCATCAATGTGATCCTATATCTTGTGGTGCAAGTGCATGCATCTTTTAGTATTATGTCTTAGAATTCAATGGTACTAGCAGAATGTGTTCTCTTTGTAACAATCAGGGTAAGGTTCAATAAGGGGTCAAGGATCTGGCAAGGCTATCACTTTGTCTTTGAGTAACTTTCTTAGAATAGAAGTGTATGATTCTGATAACTTTGTGAACTATCTGATGCATTTGAGGCCTTTGTCACTAGACACAACAACTGCATTCGCAACAGATTTACCCTTACTAGATATTGACACAATGGACCTACCCTCAGGATAGGAACATGAGGAAGATCCCATGAATTGGGGAATCATCTAATAGTATTCCCGTAATGCGGCACAAAGATGTGCAAAAGAGGGGTATTTCATCAAAGCAAACTTCTCTTGCCAAGACCTCTAGAGGTTGTCGATGAAAACCTTTTGCACATCTAAGTCGGGCAAAGGATAAGATATTTGTGAAAATAACGCTTGATATCAAGCAATAAAATTGGTTATCTTCTCATGCTCTCCCTACTTACACTAGACGAGGTCTAAAAAGGCCATCTTTGGTCCAATGTTTGCCTAGAATTGCTAGAGAAACTAATTCACAAGCTGATCAAATGAGAATATGGAATTTTTAGGTAAGGAACTATACCATTCTAGGGTTGTATCCTTGAGGGATCTTGGGAACAATTTATCCATTAAGGCATCATGGTGGAAGAAATCTATACACACGGCATTAAATGCAAATACATGTGTTTACGAATCTCCCTTACCATCATAATTCTCGAACTTTGGAATCTCTATCCCCTAGGGGATAGGAGTGTTCAAAATTTCTATGGATAAAGGAATATGACAAAAGAAAGGTTGTAAAATCCGCTGGGAGGTGGCTTGGGACAGGTTTTCCAGTTGATTTTGCATCTGGCCCATATTTTGTAGTAGAGCATTCAGAACGGGGTCAGACGATGAAACAAGACTAATGGAAACACCTCTAGAAGCACTAGAGCCACCATAACCACCATCCCCCATTTCACCAAGGCTTACACCACCAAAGCCAATGTGGTCCCCATAGTTGCCACTACCAGAATTAGAAGTAATAGTGTTAAAACTGAGAGGGATTATGTTTACTTTGGCAATCGGAGGTGCCTCATGCACGGGGGTGGTATTGATAGAAGGGTCTGACTCATCCATGTATACCAACATCACAGGCATCGAAACTCCTATCTTTATTCTAGATGTTTCGAGCCTAAAACCTTGGGTAGCACCCGATCTAGGGTTGTATAAAGGGATATATGTTTCCACTATGTCGGTGATTCCTCAGAGAAGCTCTAGGGTCACCCGATATTTTTGTAGCATATATCTCATCTCATTGAAAATCTTAGTGGCCCTGGTCATGTTCCATTCTTTCCCCAAATAATTTGCAAGATCCAACAACCTCCTATCTAGAGTAATGAGATGTTATGTAGTAATAGTGAGATCATCATCATCATTCAGAGGTGGGGCCATAAGAGAAATAGGAGGGGTAGGAGTATGAGTGATTTCCCCAAAGAAACTCACCTTTTCTCCTAAAACCATCTCCTAAGAAGTAAAACCAGTAGTGACCTTCGAGAAATCCATTTCTAGATTCCACACACTTCTTCTGACAACGTACCCAAAATTTGTAGACTGGGTTGTAAAACTCACAAATCTTCTCAAAACATATTTCTGCATCCTTCATGAGGCATGAGAGGAAGAGGCTTAACATAGAGAAACATACACTATGATGTTCATGTTAGGTTCACCAAAATTTAGAGGAGGGGAACCAACTGCTCAGGGTCTCCAGGTCACATGAGAGTCTAGAATAATGAGCTACCATGATCTATCTCAAGCTAGATAAATGGATTGAAAATATTTAGGGTTTCAAGGGATGAAAAGGAAGGACAACTGGTTCGTCACTTTCCTTTTATTAACCCGAAGGTTTCAAGGAATCAAAAGATCTATTTTTCAAGGTTTAGACTGTAACTCAGACAACCCATTGCCAGAGGACTACAATGCAGACCACAAACTCCACCACGATGCATTGGGGTCTCAAGAATGCACTAGCATCCTTATAGATAGAGAACATAAAGTATGGCACAAAACACCCTAAAACCTACTAACTACCTAATTAACAGAGTTTTATGCTATGATAGAGATAGAAAATGCAAAATAATGAAAATAACAAGGAGAATACTTTAACAATACTAATCTAGAATTTGACAAGGGAAAGGTGGTAGAAACAAACCTTCAAATCGGTGAGTTGAGGTCTTAAAAATATTCACTTAATGAACAACCTGTACACATAAGAACGAGAAAATTTTGGTGCTATGTTTAGAGGACTACCTCAATTAGTCCCTCGCTTTGGTGTCTCCACCTCCACAGATAGCCAAATAGAAACAATTGTAGAAATATGATAAAGAAGCTATAGAAATGGAAATACCAAGCAATGCTAAAACAATAATGTGCTACTACATGAGATGATGATGCAAAAGTAAATGGAAATGGATGGATAACACCTTCTCAACCAAATGCACTCAAGGAAAATGGAGGAAGATGTGAGCTCACAAGCTCTCCAAGCCAACACTGCTACAAAAACACAGAGGAGGAGACAACAAAAAAACAAATTGCAAATACAATGGTGGTGGCAAAGCCTGAAGAAGCTAAAAGTGAATGAGATTGATTGAGAAGTTGTCCCCAAAAGTGTTTCCAAGATTGAAGAAGTGTGTAGAAGATGGATTGAATGAAGAAATAACCAATTTGAATGAATGGAGGAAAAAACCTGTTTGAATTTAGTCCAAGGAGAAATGAATGTTACACTTCACATCCAATGGAGAAGTGTAATGCCTCTATGGATTCTAGAGGCAAGAATCTTGTTAGGACGAAAGTGCACAGTGCAAACATCTACACACCGCGCTAGCATCCCCGATATAAATTCCCCCATCGACACACAAATGAGTTGCCAAGTGGATGGAAAATGGAAGCGGATGTGGAAAATACATCATTGGGATCATGTTTTCTAAGGTAAGGGGTGTGTAAATGGTCAATTTGCAATGGGTGCAAATTCATGCCATTACACATGCAAATATTTCCATTTATGTCAGAAGCAAATAATATAGGCAATTCAATTTTTTCGTTATTCTCATGAAATTGATGTTAGTATCTCTAAGTAACTTGGGACCATATTGTTGATATAAAATCATAAAATATTATAATGAGGTCCTTATAATTTTAATAGTTCAACTAATATAACAAATAAAGATAGAACTTAAAATATTTTAGATAGATGTTACTATTTTATTAAATCAGCCCCAATTGAAATATTTGAGGAAACCCATTTCCTAGAGACATATGTTACATTGTATATGGAACTAAAATAGGGACCTTAGGTCCTACACAATGTTGAAACCCTTGAGTTGTATCTCAATATTGAGCCTATCCAATAAGATGTGGAAGATCATAAAAAAACCATTGAGCATAATGGACACTAATTATATTCTTTGGACCAATTAAGAAACCAATATGCCTACCAACAAGCTCAATATGCTCATCAACAGGTTGCTAACTAATTTTTTTACAAACCTAAACTAGTATACTAGGATACTAACCCTCAAAATAATAGACATCCACCTCCTATAAATGAGCTCCATCAAGACATATACCAACCTCAACTATCACACTTAGGAACTGAAACATAGAGAAAAATAAACTTAATTAGAATCCCTGATTACCCCAATCTAGCACCTTATGAGATCAAATTCAAACTCCTAAAATTCAAGGGGGATAGTGAAATATATGGGGAAGAAGGATTCATACTATTTATAAATATATTTGATGACTATGAAGTAGAGGATGAAGAGGTCATGATAAAATTATTTGTTTAGTCTATGGAAGAAAGTTTTAGAAATAATACAAAAGATTAAGAGACTAAATTGTCTCTTCATAGAATGAATTTATAAGTCTCCAAGATGCGATATGAGATAAATTGGATCATATATTCACCATTCATTAACTAATAAACATAGAAAATGGGTTTAATGAATCTAATAAAGACAATAATAGATTTAGTAAAATAATGATGGGTGTACCTCAAAACTTTAAGAAAAATAAATTCATGTGCCTAGTGATTTAATGTGATGAATTTTATTCTAAGATAGGATTATACTTGAGAGATAAAATTCTTACATCCTAAGGGAGGACTATACATTATCCATTAATGTAGAAGGAAATATTTTTGTGTTACAAATTGTATACCCTTGTAATTTCACATTGTGTCATGTCCTCAATTTAGCATCCTGATATAAAGTATCTTAAATATAAAATATAAAATATTAGCACTTTGGTTCTACATTTCATGCGTTTTTGTGATGATTAAAAATTTTGAATTTGAATTTTCCTAGATAGGAGCACAACACATGGATGTCCATGCAACACACTAGCATCCCACAAAAAAATATGAATCTAGTGGTTGTTTGAGTATTACTTTCCCCTGGTCTCACTAATAGTCAGGGAAGTAACAACTCTACATGAAAACCAAATAGAAACCTAACTTATACCATTCCCTTTGGGTTATATTTTGGATATTCACTCTCATTCTAAACAAAAATCTTTGTGGGATTGTGGTAAACAATTGAAGAAGAGCAATAATAATCTTCTTGGGGTTTTATTCCAAAAAATTCTAGTTGATTTTATTCTTGTATTCTTGTTCCCTTTCTTCTTTACTTGTATTTTTCATTTAGGATTATTTCTATCACATCTATTTTCATTTTTCAATTCAAGCACTTTATTTCTTGTTCTAATATATCAAAAAACTAGGTTGTCCCTAGAGATAGAAATACTAGAACATGCTTTGGCTAAGGAAAGCCCCTCGATAGCCACAAATTTATTTTATCTTTGGTTGCAAATTTTTTTGGAGATCTAAAGCAACTTCATTTGGTGATATATTTTATAGCTTTGCATTTTATTTATTTTTATATGATCCATTTAAATTCTATATTGAAATAGACTTTGCTAAGTATTTTCTTCAAAAGTGTAGTTTCTCTTTATGTCAAAATCTTACTTTTGTGTGTTGTGTATACATGTGATCATTTCATACTTCGCTATACATTTTGTTTTGTTTCTGGACTAGGAAATAACACATCACACAAACATCCCCATGTCACATTGGTGTCCTAGGCAAGGGATTGCAAATTTTAACCCTAGGTTCCTCATTACCTATAACTTCCACTTTTGTTATTAAAAATTTGTAGTTATTTTTTTGTCAATTGATTTCTTCACCGATTTGTTTCTCTCAAGCATATCAGCTAGAAATTTCCAATTTTATTCAAAAATAAATCTTTATAAAATAGATAATAAGAGCATATTTAGGAAAAATTAAACTAATGATTTATCCTAGTGTTAAGATTGAAGTTAGTTCTCAAGGGAGATTCCCTTTGCAACAGTTAATTTTTTCACCATCTACAATATCAAGGCCTCAAGGAAACTTTCTAAATAGACAGAGGTGAAAATTTAGCCACTTGATAAAACTCAATTGAGTAAGCTTCCTTCCCTTCATGAAAATTTGGATGAGTTGTGTTCTTTTAAGGATTGATCGTATAGGATAGTTATAAATGAAAAGAGGCTTCCACCTTCTAGATCTTAAAAATACAATCCTAATAGGTTGCACCTTCTAGGTAGACTCTATAATGTAGACAAGGTTAATAAGCATGTTCAAGGGGGAAATAATTTAGCACAAAGGTGCCTTGATCATAAGATTCATGGCCCTAAACCCTTTAAAATGATGGGATACAAATTTGTACAAAGATTTCTTATGGTGTGAACCTTGTTACATGCCTCATACCCCTACCCAAAGTGCAACAATTGCTACATTTTTTGAAAGGAGGAGAAATATAATTAGAAATACTATAAGAGGATGAACATGAGATTGAATAAATGTAATGTTTTTCTTACCTATGTTAATCTATTAGATCAATATGAATTGCCATCCCATGATTTCATTCCTTTTAAAATGATATAGTAAAAGTATAAAAGAGTGAAGACTTTTGATGAAGACATAAGAGCTTTAATTATTGCTATAGAAACTTAGGTTAAAAATGACTATAAATTGATAAATAAATAGGGATTTATTCATGGTATTCCTAATATTATAGAATCCATTGTTTTCTTTTGTTGGTAATATGACTAAGATTTGGCTATAAGATTAGGAGTACGAGGAAAAAAAGGATTCTACAAGATTTGGTTTAAAATGACTATAAATTGAGAAATAAATAGGGATCTTCTCACTTACATCTTTGATTAAAATGTAATTAGGTGTAGACCCTTTTTTACTTCTTTTCTAATAAATATATGGTTAGTGAACAAATGTATGCTTAGTTTGGTTGCATCCAATGATGTCATACCTTTGGATATAATGAATAATTAGGATTAAAAAATTTAAGTTATTTAGTAATTTTTTTTTCATGGATTCTAGAGAGGTCTATGTAATAGGGGTAGTTCACATAGTAAAATTGTAGACACTAAAAATTGTCCTAAGTGTGCGACTCTTAGATTATTCATCATTTCCCCTTTCATTCTTCACAATTAAATGATTTTTAATTATTTAATTATTTTCCAATGTCATATGTCCTCTATTAATTAAATAATTTTAATTATTTAATTAATTCATTTCTATCTTTATTCCTTTGTGATTAATTAAATGCGTCACTAATTAAGACTCTTTCTTTCTAAAATTAAATAAATTCTAATTTATTTAATTTTTGTCCATTTTCAACTATAATTAAATAATTATTTTTAATTATTTAATTATTCATTAGCCTCTTCTCTCCTAAATTAAATAAATTTTATTTATTTAATTTGCTCCACTCTCTTGAATTTTGAATTAAATCATTATTTAATTCAAAAGATTCCCTTTGTCACATTCTTCTATAATTAAATAATATAGATTTATTATTTAATTATTCATTGGCCACCTAAATTAAATATTTTATTATTATTTAATTTCTCATATCACCTCTTTGTCCGTGCCAATCTTGTCTTCCACATCAAATGTTATCTCTTGAAATCTCATTTAATCTTAGCCCTTGATTGAATTATCTCATAATTCAATCTCAACCCTTCATCCTTATCATTTTCCCTAATTTAGCCCTAACCCGATTTCATACTACAACTTTCAATCTTGGCCATTGATTAAGACATCTTATTGACATCCAATATCAACCATCAATCCAAATCAAACCTTGCCTATAAATCAACCCTCTCATAAGCCATTTGGGGGTTCGATTCTTCAACCATCCTTATTCTATCAAAATCATTCTTGAATATTTCATCTATCTCTATCTATCATCCTTCATTTATCACCCTCATCATATCATTATGCTGCTGATTTAAGCAACCAACATACCAAATCAATCGATTCATTCATCCATCATTTGCATCTATTTGAGGTATTGAAAATTTGGATTAGGTAATGCATATTATTGTTTTATCATTTCTTATTTATCCAAAAAAATTGTATACAAAAATTCCAACTGGTAGCATATCCAAGTAAATCATTGTTGTTGAACATCATTGTGGTAGACTCTCATGCCAAATGAGAAATATTTTTATCTAGGAATAAAGTAGTTTTTGTGGGAGGAATTATTATGATATTTCTATCTTGTGCCATTATTAATTTTTATGGTGAGAATGTCAAACTATGTAGGGAGGAAATGATGCTACATATAGTAGAGGTCCTAGAAATAGATTTGAACGAGGTCTTCCATGTGGCTAATGGACCTAACCAATTTTTTGGTTGCTTTGATATTGAAGAGAATCATGTTGATCCCACTAAACATCTATAAACTTTAGATTCTTTGGTAAATAATTCATGGAATAAATTTTTTATGGTGTCTACTCAAAGGAAGGTTTAGGTGTCAAGGATGAGATCACCTCTCCTAATGATAAGAGCTTCAAGTGTTCTTTCAAGTTAACATTCTAATGCACTAATAATCTTGTGTAATATGAAGCATTATTGTTGGGTTTAGATGTTGTTCTTAAGCATGGAATAAGGTGCCTAATTTTTAAAAAATATTTAGAATTGGTTGCTTCCCAAGTAGAAGTATCACACAATAAAGAACATATGATTATAAACTAAACAAATTGTGTGGGACATCCTTAAGATGTTTGTTGATTTTGACATTGATTGAGTGGATTATAAAATATTATGGTTGATAATTTTGATGCCTTAACATCACATTCTAAATAATGTTGGGTGTCTCTTTTGTACACTAATGAAGTTGAGGTGCTGACCAAGCCTATAATCTTAGACATCATTCATCATTGGAAATTATTCCAAAACAATGATCAAATTATTGATTGAGATCCCATAGTTGAAAGGGTAGAATACAAGGAAACTATATATCAGGGTATCTACATTATTCTATTAAAGATCCCTAAAGTATTGATTGCATTAGAAATAGGTTTTATGGGATTTGAGTGTTTCACGGTTAGAAATAAACTAGCTATTGATGTTATTGTTGGAGAGCTAAATCTAGGTAATGATTTTTCCCCAAGAATGGTGTCATAGATAAAAGGATCAAAACTATTGAAAATACATTCCTTATTTATCTATAGTGAAAGTTTAAAAAATTATTTGCATGATTTTGTGACGAGTTAAAGGCATACATGTAAGACTTGTTACATCATGTAATCCCATTTTAACTTGGTGTCAAGCCTTTATTTTTTAAAATCCAATGAAACCCACTCTTGCTCCCCAAACTAAAAGGAACTTACAAAACTAAGAGATGGATGCATTCTTAAGCCAATAGAACATTCATGAGTAGCTAATCTAGTCCCATTAAATAATAAAAATAAATATAGTATATTATGTGTGGAATTTAGAAATATAAATATGCCATCGCGTTAAAAAAACTATCTAGTACCAAATATGAATAACTTATTACAAAACATAACCATATCAAAATTGATATTCATGATGGACGAATTCTCTAGATATAATGAAGCAGTGGAAAAATAATTAGAGAAAAAAATTGGCCCCTACTATCCCATGGGGAACCTATGTATGTCAAAATTAGATATATAGATTAATACATATTGGCACCACTTTTTAGAGGGCTATGAGTATAGCTTTTGTTGGACTAATTATTGAATCATGGTTATTTATGCATATGCCCTTGATAATTTTTTAAAAGACATGAGTGATCACTACAAACATCTTGATATGATTTTCAAAAGATGTTTTTAATATTGAATTTCCCTTTATCCTAAAAAATGTATGTTTGGGGAGCTCTATTGTAATGATGTATACTCTAGTTTTTCCTAATTTGGGTGTCACCACTATGACATTTAGAATTTAGATGTGATGATTGGAGTTTAACCAAAAGGAAAAGAGATAAAACTAAACATATAAAATGTTTTTTAGGCATGTTGAGGAAGTGGAAAAAATATTACAAGGAAGATAGTTCCACTTACTCCATGTAAGGATGATTTGGGGGTTTCTAATCAAGGTTTCGGGAGAGAGTAAAAGAAGAGTATAAATGGATCAAAATGATATTTCCATCATGGTTTTGAATTATCCTTCTCTACCATTGTGGGATTGGTTAAGCTCTTTACTACAATTTAAATTTTAACAAGGAGTGGAGAAACTCTCTACTATGTCTAGAGGAAGGAAAGGTAAGGGTGGGCTAATTAATGTTGTAGAGAAGATGTTGATCCTAGAGTTGTATGAGGAAGTTTTGGGGGAGGATTATAATTTATCATAAATGGAATTGATATATTAATTTAGTAATCTTTGACAAAAAAATTTTAACCTTAACAAATGGGAAAATTCTATAAGGAAACCTTTCTTGAAGAAACTATTGTGATTTATCCCTATGCACAAGGAATTTTTATTTTTGTATTTATATATTTAAAGGATAGAACTAAATTCTTTTAGAAGTAACCCTAGTTATGAAGAAGTGTCCTAATTTTTAGTAAGTCTTGGTACCTAGGATTCAATTCATTAACAAACAAATTCAAGATTGTGCCAATATGGGTAAGATTGATAAATCTTCCCTTACGTTTCTAGCTTTCCTCTAATTTCGAAAGAATTAGAAATATTTAGGAAAAATTATCTCCATATCCCTTAAAAACCTTAATGTACTGATGTGTGCATTATTGTGGAGATAGATTTTTCTTTTTTCTCACCTGTGTATATAAGACTACAAATAAAATAAAATTTGTAGAAATTTAAACCATTTCCACATAGCCCTCATGAGAGAAAAATATTTAAAATAAGTATTTAAAATACATAATATAAAATAATAACAAGAATAACACAAGATAACACTAGTTGTAATCTAGGAAAACCATCTCAAGGAGAAAACCTAGCCACCAAAAGAACCCACATAATACAATGTATTATCTCAAGAGTAAGATTTTAATACACATACAAAGTCTCTATGTAAGCTTCTAAATAATCAAGCATCTTAGTTACATTCCTCCATGTGATCAAGAAAATGAGAACCATGTAGCCACACATCCCAATCCATGCTTCCTCTACTCATATATGCAACCCACAAGATATGGTCAATCCAACATTATCCAACAAGTCAAAGATTACACAAGCCAACCTCAACAACTACACATATGCTTGCTTTTACAAAAACAAGCTTGCACAAAACCACTAAGTGGTATTACACAAACGATGTGCCTGTAAACCACAAGCTTACAAAGCCATGAACCTCACATTTAATTTTTGGTACTAAATTTTTCCTATAATAAATGTTATTGCAATATGACACCCACATCGAATATTTATCCAAATATTACATACAACATACAAAGTGTCCTCAAGAATATCTAACCCATGTGGTGCATGCATCCATATATTCCCTTGATGCGCCATAACTAACTATTAATTTTACATTATAGCATTATGCAAGATGTACAACACATATTTCCAAATATAAAATAGAAAATGATATCTGGAAACAACCCTAGATAAAATCACTTGCAGGAATTATGATGTTGGAACTCTTTTGGGGTGGTGCACTTTTCTAATGGATTTTATAAATAAAAAAGGAAAGGCAAGCAATGTGACTTGATTGTAGAATATTATTCCTTGACAATAGATAGTGGGATGCTCTTGGATTCTACTCCAAATATTTTTCTAGCATAACTAGTGGGGAGTGAGGCAAAACAAGAGGAAGTTTATAGAGGGTACAAGTATGGTGGGTTCCACATATGCACCTCATCCTCTATCATATGGCTAGTCATTAATAAATTTTATTGCTTCTCTTGTATGGAAAAAGGATATAGATATGCATACCATTATAAAACTTGAGTGGTTCAAAAATAGTATGTTCTAAAATATTAAGGGATGATATACTAAAATTAATGCTTCTCTCTAGCCAATATGTAGAATTTTCAAAAGTGTTTCACAATACTTTTGAACTTATCCTTTCTATTCAAAATTATATTTTACCTTGAATGATAGTGTAGAGAGTAAGGGGGAAGTTAAAATTGGATCTAGTGTCTCCAAAAAAGAGAGGATGGGCCCTAGTGGCTAACCAAAAAGTGAAATTGGAGAAAAAGTCCTATGCTCAAATAGTACTAAGTTTGTATGTTAAAATGTATTTGGTTAATTTTTAGTGTTTTTATTTTTATTTTCAAGTGAAAGTGCCCCAAGAAAAACCCCAACTAAATTGTCCAAAAGAATGTATATTTGGAATAGAAGGAAGTTACTAGAGCATATTATATCAATGGAACAATTCAAAATTGATTTAGAGAGAGTAAAAGCAACTGATATGATCCCTTAGCCCAAAATTGTGAAGGGGGTTCAATCCTTCTTAAGGTAGATCAACTATGTCAAATATTTGTACTTAATTTTGTTAAGAAAACCAAGGATATTTTCAAGATGTTGAAGGGACACATTGTACATTAGAAGAAGCTACATAAGCTTTCTTAGGAATCAAGGAGACATTAAAGAAAGCATATGTATTGGATGGCCTTGAATATTCTAAACATTTCTATTTGTTTTATTTTACATCTTCCTACACTTTAACACCAGTCTAAAAAAATAATGATAGTTTTTAAAAACCTATAAAATTCATTAATAAATCTCTTTAGACTACATAGGTAGCTATTAAATTATGGGGAAACATGAGTATGCCTTAGTCAAAGCTATAAATATCTTTAGACCATGTCTTGTTGGGGAAAGTATTATGGCATCACTCAAAATTTAAGGATATCTTCACTTAACAAGTTCTTTTTGTAGAATGTGTAGATGAATTGATAAGAGTCAAGAGTTTGATCTAGAAATATAAGTTACAAAAATTTTTGGAGGCCAAGTATTTGCTAAACTAATGAATAAAACAAAACTAGAAATTGTACATATTAATACTATAAGTGATAATTATATGTCAATTCCCAGTGCTTTCAATGTACACCCTTAGGATATTAATGGTGTATTTTGCTTGATAAATATGACTTGTCTATCTATTTTGGATACTAGAAATTATAGAAACTTAAAACCCATTGCTCAAAAGTACATTCTAGAAAATGAAGAACTAATATGGAAGAATTCTAAAGAATTGTTTCTCAAATTTGCTAATATGAAAAAATCCTTAAGGATTTATGGATGAATTCTATCAAGGAACATGTGAACATCACTTTATTGTAAAAACGACTACTCAAAAAATTTAAGGGAAAGATATTTTGACCATCCTTGTTTGAGGATGTAGCCAAAATAGTTAGGAGATGTAATTATTGCTAAGGGTTCTCTAAAAGGTTAAAAAAAATGGTGCTTTGCAAATTAGAACAATCTTAGTAGTAGCTTGATTTCAATGATGGGGAATCAATTTTGTGGGAGAAATATTTAAGAATTCTACTAATGGTTTAAAATGGATCCTAATAGCTATAGATTAATTTACCAAGTGAGTTGAATCTATCCCAACTAAGGATTGCACTATGAATGTAGTAACATTCCTTTTTGAACAACATCATTACTAAGTTTGAGGTTCCTTAAAGGATTATTGGAGATAATGTTATGTTATTTAGAGCATATGAATTTACAAATGTGTAGTAGATACAGGGTCACTAATAATACTCTTCCCCATATCACCCTCAAGGAAATAGGAAATTTGTCTGGCAACAATTTTGGATGATTATATAAAAGGTTCTAGATAAAAATAAAAAGAAAATGGATGACTAGCTTTTCCTTTCCTATAGGAAACAAGTATTACAAGTCCATCTGAGCTAGTGTGGGGTCAATTTTCTATATTACCCATAAATTTGGAATTGGTTTATAAACTATTCCAACATATTAAGGAGGTTGGTGATAATTCCATTAATTAAAGGATCAACAACTATTTTAGTTGGATGGAACAAGAGGGATAGACCATCAAAAAATATGAATTAGGAGAATATTAAGATGTTTTCTAACAATAGGGAAAAACAAAAACAAAGATCTTGGTGACATGTTATTGATATGGAATGCTCATTCATAGGATAAGGGGAAAGTAAACTTTGATGCTATATGGCTTGATCTTTACATTATCAAAAAAATTTATGGGCATGAAACTTTCTATACGAGAAATTTAAATGGAGAAATTTTGGAATTGCTAGCTCATGAGTAACACTTGAAGCATTAATTATCATAATTAAGCTTGTTGGATTCCCTATAACTATATTCTAAATATTGTGTTTATTTTTGCAACAATGACTATGTATTTTCTTAGTGTAGTATTTTATGTTAAGTTTTCCCTTGTTTGATTTTTATTTTATTTTTGTATATTTTGTATAATTATTATCTTTTGAACCCCTCTTTTTTTATGGTGAACCAGTTTGTTAATTTTTATTTCAAGGTAAGGGAATATATTATGTTTCATTCCTTCAATATATTACATTTGATTGTTTCTTTCTAGTGGTGGTCACTTTCCCATTGTTAGTTTTAGGATCATATTTAACATAAAATAGAAAATGCAACACAAAGAGCAATAAACACAATAGTTTACCCTAGGAAAACCCTCCTACTTGAGGGAGAAAAATCCAACTAAATATATCTACAATATATATAGAATAGATAAGGGCAAAAATCTGCTTTACAAGTATGGCCTTACTCAAGGCTGAAATAATGCAATGAATAATAGCATCACTCCTTGATGCTAAGTATAAATAGATATGCTTCCCCTTGAAATCCGATCTGCTGCAAATGTAATGATGGTATGTTGTTGAAGGACGTACTTCTACTATGTAGAAAATGAAGTAATTTAATTATCTCAAATGGGAGAACTCTATACTCCTTATATATCAAGCCAAGTGACCTTTCACTTAGGTCGGCTACTTGAAGGAATATTAAAATATCATGAACAACGACCTGCCTTGTAAAAGGAAATATCTCCTGCAACTATAAAACACTAACACTCCCTCTTAGCTAGGAAGGTATTTTCCAAATTTCTTCATCATGGAGTCTCTCAACATGACACTCATAATGGCTACACCCATTTGTGGAACGCTCAAAGGTTCATCACAGATTCTCTCAATGCGATGTTGTCATGGAGTCTCTCAAAATGACATCCACCATGGCTACTCCCATGTGTAGAAAGAAACACACGTACAAGTGCCCATCATGGAGTCTCTTAATGTGATTTCATCATGGAGTATCTCAACATGACGTCCACCATGGCTACTCCCATGTGTGGAAAAACATAAGTGCAAAGGGTTCATCACAGAGTCTCTCAATGTGATGTCATTATGGAGTCTCTCAACATGACGTCTCATCTCAATCTCAGAGATGAAAAAGGGCTTACACTTCATATTTCTCTGTCTCAAAGAAATATACACTACATGGGATTTCACCTCATATTTCTCCATCTTAGAGAAATATACACTACAAGGGCTTTAACCTCACACTTCTCCATCTCAAAGAAATATACACTAAAAGGGATTTTACCTCATACTTCTCCATCTCAGAGAAATATACACTACAAGGGCTTTCACCTCATACTTCTTCGTCACAGAGAAATAAACATTATAATAGATCTTCATGATGATGTGACTCCCTCTGAAGCTCCAAGTACTTACATCAACCTCCTAACCTCCTCGTCCAAGGTTGCCTTTGTTGGTTTGTTAGACTCCCTCTTAATGTTATTTCCTCCTCTTCGAAGAAATTGATCGTAATGACAATCTGTATGGGTTCGTCCTCTTTGAGAGATGTCTCCATCCACCAACTCAGTCCCATGGTAGCAAGTTGTATCTCCATTCTTCAACCCGCGTGACTCCCTCACAAGATGCATCAAGCTCTTCCTCCCTTGAATGCAATATCTCATCATCCTTTTTCTCCTCGATCCATCTTGAAAGAATTTTTAGAGAGATTACTAATAGTTCATAGAATCAAACTATCTCGAAGAGAAATACCAATGCTAGAAGCATACATGATTCACTATTCCAATGCATGAATTAATAACTACATAAAAGATTTATGAACATTATTTAAGGGTATGAAATACTTATCTCTTTATTGTCTAATCTTCCTCTCAATGTTCTTTCCTAATCTTTGCACTTAAAGATTCAGATATGCTGCAACAGAATAATTCAAAGTTGTCTGCAACTTCAGAAGAAAAAAAATGTCTTCATGCAGCAGATACATGGACACAAGACCTCCAGATATGCCCAGAATAGGAAAAACAAACTTTCATTTCATAAGATATGAAAAGAAGCACTAATATATTTTGTATCACCATGAATAACCCTCAAACAAGCTTATACAATGCAAATAGAAAGAGGAACCTGATCGATGCAAATGAAGTGTTGAGTAGCCACTTGATGGATGCTTGACTCCACACCCAGTTGCCACGAATTCACCAAAAAATTAATCAATTCACTTCAACAATGCATAACCAAGTGATATATATCCAAATTGAGTTGTTCTTGGCTTGTAAACAAGTATGCCTAGAATGCCATTAGAACCACAAGTTCCCAAGTATAAGATAAAATTTTCTAGAATCAAATTATTTTGAATGTCCTAATGGCTAGCAAATCGATCTCCAACTGGTAAATTCAAATTTCCACAATTCATGAAAATGCTCCTTCAAAATTAAGTTATTTAACTGATGGATTGTTGCGCTAATCTTTCTTAAGGAATTTTGATTCCTCCCAACATAGGACGAGTATGCACAAGTGCCTCCAAAACCAAAATTGACTTAACTAAGTAGCAACGCCTAGATCATGATTTCCAACAATAAATTTGTCTCCAATAATAAATTCTATTTGCCAAGAATAGCAGCAAATAACCTCCCAAAATATCAAAGACTTCCTCCGATGAAATTGAATTTCTATACTTCTCCAAAATTTGGTCAATGACCATTAAATTTTTGAATAATCAAGCTAGTAGAAAATAATCTTCCTGTATATTTCTGCTTTAAATATGATCAATACTTTCCTTTAAACCCGCTCTGATACCATGTTAGTTTTAGGATCAGATTTAACATAAAACAGAAAATGCAACACAGAGAGCAATAAACACAATAATTTACCCTGGGAAAACCCTCCTACTCGTGGGAGAAAAACCCAGCTAAATATATCTCCAATATATATAGAAAAAATAAGGGTAGAAATCTACTTTACAAGTCTGGCCTTACTCGAGGATGAAATAATGCAATGAATAATAGCATCACTCCTTGATGCTAAGTATAAATAGATATGCTTCCCCTTGAAATTTGATTTGTTGCAAATGTAATGATGATCTGTTGCTGAAGGGCATACTTCTGCTCTATAGAAAATGAAGTAATTTAATTATCTCAAATGGGAGAACTCTATCCTCCTTATATATCAATCCAAGTGACCTTTCACTTATCATGAAGGCCGACCTACCTTGTACAAGGAAATATCTCCCACAACTATAAAACACTAACACCCATTAAGTGTTTTTTTCCTTTCTATTAGGTGATCAAATACTAATTTATGAATATATATAGATCAACTTGGTAAATATCCCATCTAATTATACATCCCAAGAAAGTGAGTGTATCTAATGTGGAAATCTCTCCAATGAAATGGTTATGTGTATGATTTTGTTTGGGACATTAATAGAATAGATCCACATGAAGTGATATAATGGGAAAAGTAGAATGGGCCCTCTTTTATAGTAAAATCATATGGTTACATAGCAACATTAATTATTTTTTGTAGATTTGTGGATGGTTAGGTGGGTCCCTTTAGTGTTCTTTATATCCCCTAAAATATTTGATTTTATTTGGAGAAACTAATAGATGGAGATGCATAGAACAACCTAGTAGGTTTATGTATATTGGTAGATCAAATTATGCAACATTTTGACAAAATATTGCAACCATTGATCATAAGTTGAAGTAAATTCGGTCCATCAATTGAAAATCATTTGGGCATATCAAGAAGCAAGATAAAAAAATCTCTAAAGGACATGTAATAAAAATTGGTTGACTTATATAGACTAGTGGATTAAAGGGGACACACTTTTGATTTCTAAGGCATATGACCTTGATTGTTTATTATTGTTGGCACTTAATGGGTTGAAGAGAAATTCTCGAAGGAATATGATGCATTCATATGTAAATATTGGATAAACTTCTATAGATTAATAGATAAACAAGTAAGGAATTCTAATGATCTATAGATCTACCACAACCTTTGAATTTAACTATTAAGAGTCTAGATTGTTGATTGAAACCAAGATTTAAAATATTAAGTAATAAGATCAAGTGCCAAAGTGGAAGTAGATGACATGTTCTAACTAGTTCTTGGGAGTTCATCAACTTGTCTCATATGTAGATATGGATTATAGAGGAGATGCAACATGGTGTAATATGATAATTTATGATATATTAATAGAACAAAGGATTACAAGTGTTTATGATCCATGGATCTATCGAAATAATTGATTATATGTTGGAAAAAGTACACCAATAACTAATGACCATTGGTATTTAATGTATTAAAGTGACATGGTCTAAGGGATAAATGAAGGACATGTAGCATGGCATGATTGTTTTTAGGTTGAAGGATGATTATTTGAAACTTATGTAGGGGTTTATTTTTATAGGAATAAAAAGAATGATGCAACATGGATTTTAGTGGTAATAACAATGACAAGCCCATTCTATTTATTTAGTAGTATTAATTTGTAAGCATATGTAGTATTTTTTGCTTGCATCTTTGTATCTAGAGATCCCACAAAATGAGTTTGAATCATTGATCAAATATAAATTTAAAAAATATTAGGTATTAATATCAATTTCTTTCTATGAGAACATGTGTTGTGATCTAATCAACTTCAATAGATTGGTAGATCAAGTGGTGTGCACTTTAGGTGATCCATGGATCTAATGACCACATTGATCCTAGAGGTAAATGCATGATGACCATTGATTGTGATTGGGTTTTAGTGGGATAAATCAACATGATCAAAATAATATCTAAGGAACACATGGTATATTTTGGTCAACTTCTATATATTATTAGATTATTTTATGCGCCTCGTTGGTCCACAAAACTACTAAACTCAAAGATATTTAGAGTAAAAAATATTAGCAATTGATTAAGATATAATTCATTGGGTTGTGTAATCAAGCACTTTTTATGGTCCCACATGGCCTAATCTAGTTGACTTCTATAAATTGATAGATCAAAGGATGCTCTCTTTTGTGATCCATGGATCTACACAATTATTGGTTATAAAATTGATGAATCTAGATCATTGATTAAGATTTAAATTCAAACTAGTTACTCAACAAGATAAAATTTTAGCTTTTAAAATGAAAGGAAATGATTGTCAAGCAACTAAGACAATGTATAATTAAAGAAATATTTATGTAATGTTTATTTAGGCTATGTTGCAAAAAAATTAAATCAAAGAACCGTGGATCTTTTCTTGATGAGAGATTGTGTCTTATATTCAAAAAGTGCTCTTATAGATCAAATTGTATGCTTAAAGCTTTCAAACTTCAAAGGTCTCCTAGGTACATTCAAGTTCTTTTCTTGTAATTTAATTTCATCATAAAACATTGGAACACCCCTTATTATTTTGAGTTTGCACATTACTTGAGGCATAATAAATCCACTAAGATAGAGGAGGTTTTAATTGATTGCTAAAAATGAGCATTTAATGAGAAAGTGGCATCCAAATATAATAAAAAATTTGGACAAGAAATTTATCATGATTTGAAGATTATTGCTTAAAAGTTTTGGGATTTTTTTGTTTGTAAATCTTCTTGCGATAATTTTGAGTAAAAATATTTACAACAAGAAAATAACCAATCCATTTTGATATGTGGTGTGATCTTGTTAATCTTCTATAAGAATGTGATTATTTTCCTTGAAATATTTTTCTTTTTCTATCTTAATTTTCTCAACATTCTTTTGTCTAGAACATATTTTAAAGGGTGGCAATATAATATGTCTTGATTTAGAGTTTTGTTCATTAAGGATTGCAAAATTATTTTTGAAAGTTAATATATAATAACTTGTTTTACACACATTTCTCCATTATTGGAAAAGAATGTCACCCTATATATATGGGTCACATTTATTGTGATTAACTAGTCTTACATAGCAATAGATGTCAAATATTTTTAGAACAATATATGGGATATTGTGGATCAATTAGGATTGTTATAGAATCTTTATGCAAAGAATTAGTTGCCTTATTTAGTGGCCATAAGCTCCTAAGTAAAATAGTGATTAATATCTATCCATTTGGGCTATTAGGATCTACATTTTCATTCAACATAAACTTTAAAATTTAAGTTTTTTGCCTTGGATGAGCACATCGGTCTTAAGAAGTAGCTAATCAAAGTTTATTTCAAAAAATATTTTCTCAATTATAATTTGTATTATCATAAATCTACTAACTAATTTAGGGGTATAAAGAATCAATATAAGAGTGTAATTATTAAATTACCTACTTAAATACATATGTAGGTTGTAAGTTAAATTTGTTTAAAAGACACCTAACAAAAAAATCACAAAGACTAGCAGAGGAAGTTGGTGACAAATAATTGGATTTATTCTATGTCATCTAAGGTTTAGCCATTGTTTGCTATATATTTTAATAAAGTATTCCAAAAGATATAAAGGGAACACCTTTTAAATATTTATGAAGCTTAAAGTATAGAAGAGTTTTACCTATTATTTATTCTATGTCAAGTTTATAGTCAAACTTCATGTTTTTTAGCATGGAGTACTCTCCCATCAAATTCAAAACCAATTCAGTGTTGTATCATGATTTCATCAAACCTTTTGAGACTAATTTGTATCATATAAAACCAGTGTTCAATTTTTGTGCTTTGGAAGACGCAAGTAATGTTGCGGTCAGACATCTTGGTCATTCTAGATTACTTGTAGTAGCATCAATTTTTGTCTCGGTGCAAATTCTAGAGTTTGTAATTGCTTGTGTCAAGAATTACAATCCAACAACACGAGAAATTCAAGCAACAGATGGAAGAGTTGTTTGCAGTCTCAAGTCAAATGTTGTTGAAAAGTGATTTTCAAACCACCTTGGTCAGATTTTTTTGAAAATTGTTGATGGTTGGTTGAAAAAGAAGAAACCCTAAAATTTTAGGATTTTCTTAAAAAAAGTTGAGAGCTAGGTTTTGTGCATAATCACATTTTGGATGAACCCAGAGGATTATTTTTTGAAAATACTAAGGGTTTCTGAGACATGCATGAAAAAAGCAGGTTCTTGAAAGTTGAAAATTTTCCCAAAGTTGTAGAGAATTGAAAACCAAGCTGACCCAGATTGTTGTAAACTGAAAAAGATAACCCCCTTCTTTTGAAAATTGATGCCCTAGAAATTTAAAGCATGAAAAAGTGAGCCTCTTAGCAACCCGATCAAGAAAATATGAAGAACTCTGAAAAAGCAACGAGTTTTGGCTTTCAAATCTTGATGTGAAGATTTTTTTTATGTTTTCTCCTCTCTTGGTCTTGTACGCCACTTGCAAAAAGATGTGAATAATGGAAGACAAAGCCCTCTTAAATAGGTTTTGAAGAAAAAAAACTTTGTTTCCTTAATTTAGAACTATGAAACCCTCTTGGAAGTAGGTTCGTCGAATGCAGACACTTTTTTTTGACATTGAAAGATGAAATTTGGAAAATTTACTAAGGCATGAAACTTTGGACGCCTTTAGCTAGTAGACTTAGCCATTTTTTGGAGTTTCAACTTTTGCTTGATTTTATGCCCTTAGTTTGATCTTCTTTCCAACCACTTGGTGAATCCTATGATTTGGCTGAATGATCCTTCGTGAAGCTTGATTGAATTTGAAGAGATTGTCTTGGAGGATACTTTTGCTAAAACTTGAATCTGGACCCTCAAAATGCTTGGTGCCCTTGGCTAGCTAGGCCACCCATGACTCTGAGTGTTAGCCATTTTTATGTTGTTCTTCAATTTTGCATGTTTTATGATCTTTTGATGAATTTGCTAATCCATGGGCTAGACTGACTCGATGAACTGGCTATCAGATTCATTGGATAGCTTGATGAATTATGAGGAGGGACTTTTGGATGCTACATCTCCTAAAAATTTGATCTAGGGCCTCAAATCCTTGGGCACCCCTGGCTAGCTGGGGCGCCCATCCTTACTAGAGTTAAATTATTTTCTATGTTTTCAACTTTACTCTTGACTTTTTCCATTTTGCACAATTTTACCCCTTCGATCAATTTATGATATTTGATGATTGACAAATTTGATGGGCTTGTTGACGATTATGTTGAAGAACCTAATCAAAACTAAAGGAAACCTATTAGGGGCTTCAAACCCTAATTTCCACTTTAAGAACCTTAAAATATTGGGCACCCTTGGCTATTTGGGGAACCTGTGATCTCCAAACTTAGTCATTTTCACATGATCTTCAACCTTCAAACTTGAACCATCATTTTATGTCCTCTGTTGATCTGAATTTGCTGGTAACTGACAAGTCTAATGATCTAGTTGGGGTATCCATTGGAAAGCTTACAAAATTATGAAGAAAATGAGCATATTTGAAAACCCTAATCTCTCATCTAGTGGCTCAAAACCCTAGGCACCCTTGGCTACCTGGGGTGCCCAAAGTTCCTAGACTTATTATATTTTTATGTTTTTCATGATTTGCATTTTGCTCTTTGATGAAGACTTCTTCGTACAATTCGAGATTCTGGTTGGTTGATTGATTTGATGGTCCTATTTTTGGATTCACTGTGGAGGTGGAAGAATTCTAAGCAAGATACCTTAGGAGCACAAACTCCAACAACAACATTTGATAGCTTGAAATGATGGGTGCCCTAGGCTAGTAGGGGTGCCTTTACTCTCTAGAGAGTTTTTATTTTGCATTTTTCAACTTTCCACTTTCTCCTTCACTTTTCGCTTTGTGCTCGGTAGTTGAAGACTAAAAAATGACTAAGGCAAAGAATCCTAGGCACCTTGACTGGGTAGGGGTGCCTGAACTCTCCAGACTTAGTCAAAATTTCCTCAATTTTCAAGATTCTCCTACCTCCTTCCTTCATTCTTTGTTCCTCGAGCATCTTCTACCATTCCTCGATCTGTGTAGTGCTTGAGACTTCAAATCTGACACATGGGAGTTGAGCAACCTTCATTAATGGCCTCAAAGCTCCTATTTTAGCTTTTGAAAAGCAGAATAGACCCATTAGGGCAAAAATGATCTTTTGACAATTCTGACTGAACCAACTTGATGAGGAAGTATTTTAAACCAATCAAAGTTAATTTGGATCCTTGGATTCAGAATTTCTATTTTTAGAAAAAATGTCAACATTTTTTTGAGAAGAAACCTTGAAAAAACTAGAAAAAGTCTATTTTTAGAAAATTTCTTAAAATTTAGGGCCAAAAAACTAATCTGGGTTTTGTGGACTAGGTCGTTTCGAGTAGGCCCAAATCCTCAAATTTTGAAAATTTTGAGTTTTTGACCCTCATGCATGACATGCAAAATCCATTTTCGACCTTTTTTGACATTTTTTACACAAGACTTTGACCATTTCTTCAAAATGCCTAAGTGTAGCAATTTTTTTATTAGGGTACAACAAGTGCCAAATGTGCCAATCTCCTTTATTTCTCCTCTCTCAATGACTTATTTCACCTCCTTCACAATCCCACCTCATCATAACACATCCCTCACCTATAAATACACCATCAAATAGCTTGCAAAGATCAAAATTTTGGAGGAAACACAACCCAACCATTGTCAACCCACTTGCAAAAATAAACAATTGCCCTTTCTGTCATTTTCTCCCTAATTTTACTCACCTTCATCAATATCCAATAGGGTCTCAAGGTCTTCGAAGTAATTCTAGCTATATGTTTGTATGAATTGAAGGAGAAGGAATTTAGATGTGAGGACAAATGTTAATCTCCCCACTCTTGGCTTGAAGCAAGTTGTCGAAGGTCAAGATTTTAGTTTCAATTTAGTTAGATTGCAATTGAAGTACTATGGATTGCATAGATTAGATTTGAACTTATTTAAGGTAGTTTAGCGCTATAGTTTAAGCAATTTTTTGCTTCTTTTTCTTATCTTCAAACAACTTTTCATTTTTTGCAATTCTTCAATCAAATATTGTCAATTCTATTTATGATCAAAATTGATAAGCAACATCATATTATCAAAACAACATTTCTTATATCATGTCAACATTACAACAAAGCGGTTTCATGTATTTCTTGCTTTCTTTTCCAAATTTTAACAACTTTACTTATTTGTTTGTCAAATTGGATATCAATGATTAATGTTGATCTAACCTCATAAATAACACCTCAGATTCTTGCCAATCCAAACATTGCATTTCTTGTGATTTTAATGCCTATAAGAGGCTTGAGAGAGACTCTTTCATGACATCATCCTAATACTTATAATCATACATTCATTAAAATTTTGATTTACTTGCACAAATTGCTACTTTTTTATGTTTTCTTCATCTTGAGTGCATTTGAATACTTCATGTCAATTAAGAATAGTGTGCAAAAAAATTAGATAATTTACCAATCATGTGATTGTCAAAAATTGCTTTCTCGTCTTGATGCTAAAACTATTGTTTTCTTGTTATTTTGTCAAAATTGTCATTCTTACTACAAGAACTATTTTCTTGCTAACAATTGTTTTCTTGTCATAGGTTGTTGTCAAAACTACTTTTGATAAAAAATCATCTCCTTTGTCCAAGATTATTAAACCACGCTTATCATCTTGTTGGCAAAACATCTCAAGAAATTTTTCACTTTTACAATGATAATTTGTAACTTTTGATTATTATTATTTTGGTTTATACATCTCATTAAGAGCATCAAAGTCATCTTAATCTACCCATAACAACTTGAATATAATTTGAAGAACTTCCAATCATTGGTTTTCTCATTTTCTTACTTGCATAAACTAATGGTTCATTGAAATATAAGTAGTCATCTTTCTCAATTGTTTGGCTCACACTAGACCAATTTCCCTACAACTTTTCTGTCTTGACTCTAGGAAGCCGCATATGCCTAATTCTCTGCATTCATAGACTAGAATTGAAAACTAAAGCAGTTATATGGAAAATGAAGTAAAACGAAAAAGGGTATATCTCAACATTAGAAAGACTTGTGTAACACATAAATGCAATAATGTTTTAAGTGCGTGTATTTGATCTGATCTTAGGAGAAAATTTAAGGAACAAGGAACATAACATCATTCCTTTATGTGAAACTACCAAAGCAACGAGGAGATACAATCAAAATAATGGTTAGAATAAATAAAATGGAGATAGGTTTTTGTTTTCTTTTGTTTTTGAAGGAAGAATATAAAAGAGGTATTTTATAAGTAGTGCAACACTTGTTGATATAAGAGTTTTTATTTATGAAAAATCATATGATCTAGGGGAGAGGGGGCCATAGTGGTGTTCGGGTCCAATGGTGGGGACAAAAGTAGTCCTCTGCGGGCCCCACAGTGGAGTGCCTTATATCCAATTGAAAACATTTTAAATCCATAAAGTAAACAAAAACAGTTGAATCATTGTATCGATAGAAGTTGTTTTATAATTGAACCACCGAAAACATATACAAACAAGGGAAAGATGATTCCGTTTACTAGGCCCCTAGGGTTTTTCACATAAGGAGCACTTGGTTTGGGAATGACACTATTTCCACTTTGGTGATATGCTTTTGGGTAAGTTCATTCAAAGATAGGGGTTGTTTCAAGTGTGTGATTATGTATAAATTAAATAGTCTAAGTTCTAGAAATGGGAAATAGAAACTAACTAATAATGTAAAACCTAGAAAATACAACTATGCTGGAAAACATATTGTGATATACAAAATAACCTAGGAAATGTAAACAAACTATAACAAAAATAAACATAAAGGAAGATGTGCATCTGGAGGTTGAAGAGAGATGGCATGAAGGTTTGGAATCCCTGAAAAAAACTGATGCAAAATCCAAGGACACTTATGCCATTCTGGGCGACCTAGTCCTTCTATCGGGAAAATCTGTCGGAACCCGTTTTTGCCAAAAGGGTACTCAGATCTACAAAAAATCAAAAAATACTTGTATGGTGGGACTAGGTCACCACTAATGGTGATCTATTCCCTTTCAACCTTTTGGAAAGTCTGAAAGTGGAATCTAGAGGCCTCGATTTGCACTTTCTGCTTCTTTGGGTGTCCGGATTTGAAACCTTGATTCTCGGCCTGTAGATGCCTTTTTTTGTAGATTCTTAACCTAACCAACAAGGAGATGCCCTAAAAAATTCTTCAACCTATTCTTGAGTGATCTCCAAGCTTCCAAGATACCTAAATCTGCAAACACACAAAGAAGGAAGAAGAAATGTTGATTGTTAGAGTATGGGAGCTTGCCTTGGTCAAGCCCTTTTGTAGATAATTAAATCAAATGATGAAACAAAGTAAGAAAGCATGAAATGTAAAGTAATGGACTTAATACCTTGTCATGATGAATGATCTTAAGTTGCAGCAATGGAGGATTCAACCCTTGGATGTTGCTTGAGAGATGTCTTGTTGACTTAGTATGCAGAAACCCTAGCTTGCTTGAGAAGAGAGGTGGATGAAGAGTGAAGAGTTGTGAATAATGAGCGTGTCTAATGAGAAATTAGGGTTTTGAGGCTTATTTATACAAGTTATGCCCTAATTTTTCCAAAATAATACCATACAGGCCGACCTTAGGGTTTTAGAGACTATTTATCCCGAAAGAAAATTAAGTTTATTTCAATTTGTATGCCCCTTGGGCGACCTAGTCCACCTGGAAAATTTTCATTAGTTGTCAGGGATCAAATTATTATTATTATTTCTTGTCTGGATTATCTCGTGAAAACACACTAAGATAGGACTTATATATGTATTAAGGGGTCATTATAACATGAAAAAGGGTTGATTTGGTGAAGACAAGCCTAGGAAAGTGTGAAAATGTTTTACAAAACCTTTCAACACTTTGGCATAAGGCTTGGAAATGGGTGAAAAGAGGCTAAAAATAGTCCAATATCCATAGGCAAGGGTCCAAATGAGTGAAAATTGTCAAAGGCTACAGTTTTTGGCGACACATTTAGCCCCTACTTTAGTGAGAGGATGAACTTGTTTCAAACTCACACTAAAGTAGCCACATGATTCGAATGGTGAAGAATGGGAAAAGAAGGAGTTAGTCAAGCCCCCAAGGATTCAAGACTCTAAGTAAAAATGAAATCAATGCCAAATAAAAAATTCAAGGGTGAATGCATTACAACAAAATGAGATGTGTGATCATACAATGACACGAATTTAAATGAAGAGGTGAAAAGTTGAGCTCACTCTAGGGCCACAAAACATCAAGTTGTCCACGCGGTGAGAAGTCCCAAAAGGTGAGAAACATACACATGGTTGGTATGTAATCACACACATAAAGGTGGCTATGGAGAAAATCGTGCCGCTTGTTGGGTTTCCCACTCAAACCATACCAAAGTTATATCTCATGATAACTTTGATAAGGCGCCACAAAAGAGAATTATTTTTGTAATGATGTTGTTCAAAGGGGTTTTTTTTTGTTCTTGTGATGTCTCAACCTAGGGAACATTATGTGTAATGTTTCCAAGAGAAGAAAAGTGCAAATGTACTCATATTGTATCCAAGAGAGGCAAGGGCTCATCTTGTATGCAAAAGAGGAAAAATGCAAATATCTCAACTTGAGAAAAATTGTACCTAATGTTTGCAGGAGAGGGAATCACAAGAAAAAAGATCGCATAGTGAAATGTGAGTGGTGATGTATGCCCCCACTTTAAAGGAATTGCTACACACTGTTATGTGAGTAATTTCTTTAAAGTAAAAGAAGAGAACATGAGAGCTTTTTCAAAAAGCCCTATGCTGAGTCATATGTCCAAATTAAGCTGCATCATGAGAAGGGGTAGTATGTCACGTGCGAGTCAACTTAAGACATGTCGTCCACATCTCAAACTTGTTCTTATATGTTCATGAAAAGTTAATGATAATTCGAAAGAGACAACGACAAGTGACATACGAGGGAAAAAGGCTAACTAACCCCTTGCCCCCACTTAGTGCAGGACAAGAGTGAGATGAAAGGATTAAGGAGATGCATGGTTGAGTGAAAATTAGTATCAATTAGAGGAATGTGTAGCCCCCAAAGGAGGGAGAGCTCTGAACTCCTTAAGATGTTGAATTTTACAACTCAATGCCTTACACTCATTAGTGTGATGACCATGAACTCGGTGATAGGCACAAAAGGAATGTTTGTTGTAACATTTCTTTTGAGTTCTGGGAGGAAGGGAGATCAAGTGATCTTGGAGGAGTCTCAACAAGATACCTTCTTGATCGAAGGTAGAAGGTGTTCCTTTGGTTTGCAACAAGGAAGGGTCTTGCTTAGTATAGCATGTCATACCTATGCAAGGCTCTATAGATTGAGAGATTATGTACACTCGTTTGGGGGAGTGTGTAAAATCCAAATCAATAGTGGGTTGCGAGATGACAATGGCATTATGCAAAGAGTCCTTTGTTGGTTTCAAAGGATAAATTTTGAAGGTTGGGGTAGAAGGGTGATTTGGGATGGTGTTGATGTTGAAGGAGGGTTTGATGAATTCGATGAAAGGACAAAATCCAAGACCATGATAGGTTTTTTGTGTTATAGGATCGATAGGGTTGCGAATACCTTGTTCGTTAGCACCACAACATTTTCCACTATAGCCAAGTTGCTTCATAAGCTCATAACCTTGTCCATAGAGCTTTTTCAACTTTTTTGGATTGGGTGAGGGTTGTTATTAGCTTCTTTGGTTAAATTAGTTGAGGTGGATGCTTTCAAAGGATCAGTTGAGTCTTGTGTTAACAAGACTATGTTTCCCTTTTGAGAGTCTTTATTGGTGATCTTGGTTTTTCCTAGTAAAGGAGGTGTGAAGTCCAAGGAACCTCAATCATCGTTCAAATAATTTGATTGTACGGGTTCCACTGGTTTGGTAGGTGTTGCAATGGTGAAGGGTTTGGATTTGTGTTGCTCAAGTTGTAAGACACTATAAGGCACAAGATCAACATCAAGTGTGTACACTTTTTTTGTTGTAGATGTAATTCATCTTGTGATGAAGAGTGGAAGGCACACCATTCATTGCATGAATCCATGGACTGCCTAAGATGAGGTTAGATGAAACATCATTAGGCATAACATGGATTAATGTGTCTAAGGTGGCCACTCAAACTATGAGAGGCAAAGTGATCACACCAAGTTGATTTTTTCCTACACTGTCGAATCTAGTGATAGATAAGGAGGTAGGTTGAATGGTTGATTTATCAATATGGAGCTGATCCAAGAGATTTAAACTACACACGTTAACAACAAAGCCATTGTCAACAAGGGTTCACTTAATCCCTATGCATTTGTATTTAGATATGATCATGAAGGCTTCAACTTGTTTTTGCACATCCAAAGGAGGGAGCTCACTTTGGTGGAAAACAATGTCAACTTTCAAGCCTTGAATCATAGCTGCTATGTCATTTGTTTGCGCATTAGAAGGGACAAGAATTTTTTGTAAGGTTGTTGCTTGCATCATGTTGTGATAGTGAGGGGAGGCTTGAATAAGGTCCCATACAGATATCTTAGCAAGAGTATTCCTTAGTTGATCAACAAGGTCATACTCCCTAAGAAAGGAATTCAAGTGATATGCAACAAGTAAGATGGGATGGGAGGAAGGTAAGGGTGTTGAGGTTGGTTGGGGTGGGTGAGGATTGTTTCTTGTGTAATGTGTATGAGCAATGGTAGGATGACTCAATTGCTACAACACATTATGTTGAGGTGGGTAGAGAGTGAATTTAGGTTTGGGCTTATGTGAGGGTGGGTAAAGGACACTTTGAGGTTGAATAATATTAACATCCCCTTGGGAAGGAGAGTGAATTTTATCCTTGTCTTGCATCCTGATATCCTCCCTAGCAGCAGAGATTTTAGGAGAATTACAAGCCTCATGTTCTTGACATGTAAGGATTGGTTCGTCTAAAATAAATTCATCACTAGTAGGGGAATGATCAATGATGGGATAGGGAAGATTGGGATGATTAGGAGGGGAGTCTATTTGATTGTCTAAGGCCTCATTCTCTTGTTCCATACTATCAATCCTAGTAGGAGAGTTTGGAAGAGGTTCGTCACATGCTTCATCACAAGGATAGGAGGCATCAAGAGAGGGACCACTATGATTTTCAAATAGATTGTCCCAAAGGGGAGGAGAATGAGGGAAGGGAGGATCAAGAGTCTCATGAATTGTCATAGGTGTAGCTTCTAACACTGACCTATCCTCGTTGCATCGAGGAGGGATATGAGAAGAACAAGTTTGAGGGTTGTGGTTATACAAACTAGGTAATGGGATAGTGTTTTCATTGTGTTGTTTAATGTTTTGCAAAGGGGAAGGAGGATGAGGAATATGTTGGTTGAAAATTTTGTATACTTGGGAAAGCGTACAAAATTGTGGTTTTAGCCACAGTACATGAGATAAAACTCTCCTAATTAAGGAAAGGATCCCCCTTTGCTTTCTATTTTAACAATTCAAAAATAAAATCTAACTATAAATCTACTCTAAATCTGGGTGAAACTCTGTCTTGTTCTCTCTTTTCAAAAAATACACTTATTCTTTTCTCTTATTTCAGAAAAGAATCACAACTGAAAGCATAAATGATTAATGAAGTAAACAAATAAAGAAGAAAAGTTTCCATAAAGGCACAAAGTCCTCTGTTGCTCCTCCGGGATAGGAAAACAAATTGAAAGCACAAAGTCTTTGACAACTTAATCTCCTATCACCCTTTTTAGATGATTTTCTGGTAACCAAGTATAGTATGTATTAGCTCAAAGTCTAATTACATGATGCAATTTTTATGCACAAACATAGAAAATAAAAGTGGCACAAAGTCTTCAAGTTAGCCCCTTTGCCTGAGCATTCTATAGTAGCTTCAAATGCGACAAACAACTCAAAGTATGTAGTATCAAATCTGAAAAGCAATCTAAAACTCCAAACGAATTAAACAGCTCAAATTCTGCAAAGTTAAGCTTGAATCCCTCTTGTATAACACCACAAAACTCACAATCAATATGCAAAAAATGTCATCACATAACACCTTGAATCAACACTAAGTTTGAAAGCAATTTGCCTCTTTTATTGACTGTAATCTGATTTACATCTAAGCTCAAAGTCTTAGAGTGCACATACAAACTAGTAGAGTTTTGTTGCATTGCCAAAAGATCAATATTACAATAGACCCCCTCAAGTATTTATAGGAGAGAGGCTTTGAGAAAAAGGTGGGAGGATCCCAAAAAACTTGAGAAATTCTCTCAACCACTAACTAACTACATTTGACTTATTCAACATTACAAGTCCTATTGTAGTTTTGACTTGTAATGTAATTACAATTTATATCTTTGCAAGTGATATGATTACTTGCAATTACAATTTTCCATTTTACATGTAATTTGTCAAAACTAAAATACAAGTACATAATTGAAACTATTCTAGGTGTATGAAGACACGACTCTATTTACATCATCCTTTGTTGGTTTTAATTTTGCTATAGGATACTCCATGATTTGAAGTATTCAAGTCTGGTGAAGGCATCCTGAACTAGAATAGGGATGTACATCTTGGATCATTCTAGCTTTCATTGGAAAATCATCATTCCATCTCTTTCTTGAAAGCATTATATTGCCCATCAAACATTCTTGTCACCTATTCACTTTCTTGTATGGCTGTCACTTTCCTAGCTCTCTAGAAATCACTAGGACCATTTTCACTTCATAAATTTGTACCTCAGCTTGATATAACCACCCCTTGACATAGAACATCATATTTTGTGGTCATCCTCTATCAATGAAGTCCTCATGCTCAGAAATACATTACAAACTACTTTTTAATCAACTCTCTTTTCCTTTTCATAATTCTAAGATATCTTGATTCACTGTCCTATCTCAATAGACCTGTATAGGACTACCTTTTCATGTTACTAATTTCAGTAGGTAAGAAGATATTTGGTGAAAAATATCCATTTTGAATTTTTCTTGGAAATATCATCACTTTCTCTTGGCATGACTATGCTTCAGCTTGTTGTTGTTTTTTCTTTGTATTATATATAGTAACACAAAATAACTTTGACCTTCATTGCATTTTCAATTCCATATCTTCACTTGAATATGCCATCCTATTCCTTTTCTCTTATCATCATACTCTGCCTTATGCTCACAAGTTTATAAGTTGATAAAACAAATTATAAGTTGCTGATAAAAGCAATTTTAGATCTAGAAACCAACATTGCAAATGATTTCAAAACATACAAAGAGATCACGTGAATTGCAATCGGGTTTTGGGTGAGACACTGCAAGTAAAGACACAAGACAATGAGAAAAATGGGGTTTTGGAAGAGCAAAAATGCATGTTGAAAAGAAAAAATCTCACTCACAAGTTCAGATCGAGTCTTGGATGGGTGATTGCAAGGGAAAATCATGTCCAAAGGACTTAAAAACAAGTTCCCTTAAATAATGTGAGCTCTCCAACTTGTAATTGGGCTTTGAAGAAGTATTTACAAGTGACAAAATCACAAAGTCAAATAGGCCAGGTCTTGAAAGACCATATGCAAGAAATCTCAAAACATAAACTCTCTTATGTGAACTTGTAATCGGGTCTCCAAGACCGGATTGAAAGTGATAAATTTGACTTTTGCCTTTCAAATTGTAATTTGGGTCTCAAAACCCCCATTACAAGTCACATATTAATAAAAAGTAGCTTTAAAGCCTTTAACTTGCATTTCGGGTCTCAATACCCCCATTGCAAGTTACATGAGATTTATAAAATGACTAAAAAGTGCCTTCACTTGCATTTCAGGTGTCAAGGCCCCCATTGCAAGTTACATGAAATTTATAAAGTTGAAAAGTGCTCTCACTTGCAAATCGGGTCTCAAGGCCCCCATTACAAGTGACAAACCAATTTTTATAATCTTTACTTGCAAATCGGGTCTTGGGACCCCCATTACAAACCACAAGAGTGACTCAAAAAGCCAATAAGTGAAATCGGGTCTTGGGGACTTGATTGCAAGTAAAAATATCACTTGCATTTTAGAACTTAAAACCCCCAAACTTGCAGTGAGGTCTTCAAAACCCGAAATTGACCAAAAACGCACCAAAAATGACTCTGAAATTCCATGAAAATGGATGAGAGAATGAAAAATGTTGGCCAAAAGGACTATAGACCCAAAACTTAAAGTGCCCAACCCTTTGTACCTCGTAATACATGCCTTGAGACCAAAAGGTCCCTACTTGCAATGGTGATAAAAAAATCCCGAAATTGGACAAAACAAGGGGAAAAACATGTCAAAATGTTCCCAAATTTCACACAAGGAAAAATAGGAAGGAGACCAGTGGCTGCAAAATTCAATTGGAGAATTTTGGTGGCTCGAAATGTGTGCCATAGAGATTTATGAAGAAATTTCAGGCAAAATTTCATATGGGTTTTACAATTTTGAAAATTCAAAATTGAGGACAACAAAATACAAGAAAGACCATCATGATCCTCAATGGTTGTGTCTTCTTGCTCTAAGATACCTTCATCACCAATGGGAAAGGTATTAGGAGAAGAACAATTATGATTATTGAAGTGTGTATCCTCATCGATCAAAGATTTAGTGGATGAGCGAGAAGAGATGAAGTCATCAAGGGCTCCATCTAACATGTCCAAGTCATCACAATTAAAGGGATTTCTATTGATAAGTTTGTGAGTGGGTGCATGTGATGCTAAAGTGTTGTTTTTGTGTTCTAAAGAATCTGATTTAAATGATCTAAGAACTAATGTAGAAAATGAAAATAACCTAACGTTATCCACAAATACCATGAATACTATTTAAAGTATAACAAAAGCTATGTAAACTTAAAATGCAATGTAAAGGTATATGATACAATGCAATTTTCAGATGTCAAACAATGTAATGTACTAATTTTACTGAAAATAAAATGTTGTGAATGCAAAGTGAAATTTGAGCAATGCATGAAATGAGCTAATTTAGGCTAGATTTAATGAAATGCATGCTATAGAAACACAACCCAGTGATACAAATATGCAATGACACAAAACAAAAGCATAAAAATAGAGTTTTCAGTTCTGTAAAGGACAGTTTCAGAGGCCTAAAGGGACTAGGTCTCCCAGAGTGGTGACTTAGTCCTTTTGGTGATTCTTTTGAGAATTTTCAAGATTTTTGGATGGATTAGGGTGGTTTCTGAGTTATATGATGTAGAATTAAAATGAAAATTTAGAATTTTGATGAGTTTGAATGATTTAATATGAAAAAATGCAACCTAAATGCACTTTTCACTAATGCAAATTTTAAAACCTTAGAATGCAATGAAACAATGCACAATGCAATGGAAACCTACGATGATGAAGGACTCTAAACTAGAAAGGAAGGGATTTCGAAGGTCACGTTCACCAAAATGAACTACCAAAAACATATATAAATAAGGGAAAGAGGATTCCCTTTACTAGGCCCCTACGGTTTTTCACCTAAGGAGCACTTGGTTTGGGAATGACACTTTTTCCACTTTGGTGATATGCTTTTGGGTAAGTTCATTCAAAGATATGGGTTGTGTTGTGTGTGATTATGTCTAAATGAAATATTCTAATTTCTAGAAATGGGAAATGGAAACTAACTAATAATGTAAAACCTAGAAAATACAACTATGCTGGAAAATACATTGTGATATACAAAATAACCTAGGAAATGTAAACAAACTATAACATAAATGAACAGAAAGGAATATGTGCACCTGGAGGTTGAAGAGGGATGGCATGAAGGTCTGGAATCTTGGAAAAAAAATGATGCAGAAGCTGAGGACATGTATGCCATTTTGGGCGACCTAGTCCTTCTATCAGGAAAATCTGTCGGAACCCATTTCTGCCAAAAGGGTACTTAGATCTACAAAAAACCAAAAAATACTTGTATGGTGGGACTAGGTTGCCACTAATGGTGACCTAGTCCCTTTCAGCCTTTTGAGAAGTCTGAAAGTGGAATTTGGAGGTCTCGGTCTACACTTTTTGCTTCTTTGGGTGTCTGGATTTGAAACCTTGATTCTTGACATGTAGATGCCTTTTTGTGTAGATTCTTAACCTAACCAACAAGGAGATGCCCTAAACAAGTCTTCAACCTATACTTGAGTGATCTCTAAGCTTCCAAGATACCTAAATATGCAAACACACAAAGAAGGAAGAAGAAATGTTGATTGTTAGAGTATGGGGGCTTGCCTTGGTCAAGCCCCTTTGTAGATAATTAAATCAAATGATGAAACAAAGTAAGAAAGCATGAAATGTAAAGTAATGTAATTAATACCTTTTCATGATGAATGATCTTGTGTTGCAACAATGGAGGATTCAACCCTTGGATGTTGCTTGAGAGATGTCTTGTTGGCTTAGTATGCAGAAACCCTAGCTTGCTTGAGAAGAGAGGTGGATGAAGAGTGAAGAGTTGTGAATAATGAGTGTGTCTAATGAGAAATTAGGGTTATGAGGCTTATTTATACAAGTTATGCCCTAATTTTCTCAAAATAGCACCACACAGGCTGACCTTAGGGTTTTAGAGACTAAATCCCAAAAGAAAATTAAGTTTATTTCAATTTTTATGCCACATGGGACTAGATCGCCCAACGTGGCGACCTAGTCCACTTGGGAAATTTTCATTAGTTTTCGAGGATTAAAGTATTATTATTGCTTGTTGGGATTGTCTCATGAAAACACACTAAGATAGGACTTATATGTGTATTAAGGGGTCATTATAGCATGAAAAATGGTTGATTTGGTGAAGACAAGCCTAGGAAAGTGTGAAAATGTTTTACAACACCTTGCAACACTTTGGCATAAGGTTTGGAAATGGGTGAAAAGAGGCTACAAATAGTCCAAGATCCATAGGCAAGGGTCCAAATGAGTGAAAAGTGGCATAGGATACACTTTTTGGTGACACAATAATTGGTTTATATTTTGTCCCAAACACAGTTAATTATTCATAGTCTTACATGTCAGAGAATATTCAAAGCCCATCTGACACCACCAACATACAATCCAAATTTCTATTGAATGGGTCATAGCATGAAAACATGCAACCAAAACATAAAATTAGTATAACCCACACTCCCCTTAAATATCACCCTGTGCATTATGTCACCACCAATATTTTCAAAGATCTGATGCCACGAGAAAAACTAAGAACCAAGACTGTCCCATCACCAAATATAATTGAACCCACTGCCCTATCCCACTTTCCTATCAAGACAACAATCAAGGAAAATCAATCATTCAAATGTGTCCCATTAGTCGAATTCTAGCGCACAACTACTAGTGCCTTCTCCTCTTTTGCCACTTGCAACCACCAAAAATAATGTGTTAAGGTCACCAAAATCATCTAAGAAGCAAACAAGGATTGCACACTATAAATACTTACATACAAACTCTACAATTGAAGGCACCAAAACAAGTTTTCAAATTTGAAAAAGAATGACAAACATTAAAGAATCCATACCAAACTAGCATTGAACATATAAAGAGATTTACAAATTCAAAAATGCATTACTCAATCTTTGCCAATTTCCATTTACCATGTCTCACTTTCATATTCATATCTACATTTTCCTGGAGGCAATTGTAGAAAAAGTAGAAGCAAAATTGCTATTAATTCTTTCTGCCTACGGATTCCAATCTGATGTATGCTATTAAAATGTTTTTCAAAAAACTGTAACTCAATATTTGGGGTTTCAACCTGATACTATTTACGTTAGGTTTTTCATTTATGTTCTTTATGCTTGGGAATGACTATCTGTTTGGTCAAAATTACTTGTAACTCGATATTTGGGGTTTCAACTTATACTGTTTATGAATGTCAATGCATATCTGTTGAATACAATGTGATTTTTTAACCCAATCTACTCTAAGTGCATAACATCAACTACTTGCAGTCCAATTATTGGGTTTTCATTTATATTCTATATTCCTGAGAATGTCAATATGTTGTATGCAATGTAAATGTTTGTCACACTAACCGATAATTCAATATCTGTGATTTCAACTTATACTATTTATGAATGTTAATGCATAATTTTTGTATACAATGTGATTGTTTCACCAATCTTCTCTAATTGCATAACATCAAGTGCTTTCAGTTCAATTCCTGGGTTTTTCTTTATATTCTATATGCCTAGGAATGCCAATCTCTTGTATGCAATGTAAATGTTTCACATTCAGTTGTAACTCAATATATGGGCTTTCAACTTATAGTGTTAATGAATGTCAATGCATTTCTATTATATACAATGTGATTGTTACTTCAAATCTTCTCTAATGCATAAGATCAACTGATTTTAGTTCAATTCAAACTGTTATCAAATTTTTCATTGCAAACAAACTAGAAAGATCAAATAAAAATCAAATTGTTAGCAACTTTTGCATTATAAACTATCAAAACACACAATAAAGAAAAATAACATGTTCATGCATCACTCTGAATTTAAGGGTGCTCAATGATGGTTGTGTTCATTATTTGAAACATGTTTCCTACTATTTGTTGGTGCAATATAAAGTTGACATGAGGACCACACCAATGAAGAAGAGAGCCACAACAAGGTTCTCTGCACATAAAAGAGGGGTTAAATTCCCCCTGAAGAAGAACCTAATGTTCAAGCAGACATTAGTCCTCAACTTGTTAAGGTAGTTGTGGTAATTATTGCTCTTGCAATCAAGTCAACAACATGACAACGGGAATGGTCGACGGATGTAATCACACACACATTGTAGTGTGAATCCCAATGTCAAGTGCAAAAAGGTATACAAGATACATGACACAATAATGCTACTCATTCAATAGTAAATAAAAAATCTAATGACATGGTGGAAAACAAGTTTGATGCACTTAATGATGAATAAATTCTTCCCTTGACCCCTAGCCAACCGTCTTGGTTGGCAAAGGGAGCTATGAATTTGGGTAACAATGGTCTAAGTCTTCCCTCGACCCCTAGCCAACCGTCTTGGTTGGAAGAGGGATCTATGAGACTAGGTATTGACTTACATTGGGAAGAAGAGCAGGGAACTTTTCCATTCCCATCTCCACCTACCACATTTCCCATACCACAAATGCTAAATTATTATGCAAATTTCAGCAAGAAAACTCAAGGTACTGGCGAGGAAGAGGAGGACAACATTGACAACCAAGTGATTGAAACAATCGAATCCTAATCTATTTTGATAATCACTAAATTTGTGAAGGAAAGAGAGCATCTCAAATATTTAGAAATGAAGGAAAGAGAGAGAAAGAGTGAGCATCAGAGAGTTCGAAAGAAACGAGATAGAAAGGAAAGAGAAATTGAGGTGGCCCATAGAGCATTGCAACAAGAAATATGGATAAGCAGTCCTACAAACCCATTACCGGAGAGCCATATTTCATGAATCATATACATCCCTATGTTTGTTGTTGGTGATGTCAGTTTGCGTCTCAGCCCACATGTAAGTTGCATTGGAGTTTGTGTTGCAATTAATTGTTTAGTATTGTTGCATGTAAGTTGCAGTCAATTTACAAAAACAAATCCAAATCATGTAACGACAACTCAAAACACAACGATAGGAGATGAGAACACATCTCCAAATTTTTTTCTTGGCATGTTTGATTAAGGTTGGGAGGGACCATCTCTAAAATTCTATCAATTATTGGCTTTTTTATGTATGTTCAAGACTGCAAGATAATTTTCAATTGTTCCTTGTTTACTTTTGTTGTTGGGGACTGCAATATCCTATTATAAACAAAAAAAATTGCCCGCCACATCAACCCACCACTTGTGCACCTAATTTTTTTTAAAAACATTTATGCCATCCCTACCATGTGTCATGCACTGATTGGTCCATGGTGTTCTTGATGAGCCCATTTTGGGGTTTGCTCAACAGTGGAGTAGGCCCACCTCTGGAGGTAGCGTGAAGAAAACCAGGCAATGGGTCAAATAGACGTGTGGCACATAAAAACTTTGCCACCCCGAACTTCTAGTTGAGAGCACTAATTACACACTCCCCCCTTTATTAGCTCCACTCGACAACTTGTCTTACGCATCCCTCCAAAATTACTCGACCTAACAAGCATGTAATTGAAAGATCAAGGTTCATTCAATGCTCCAAATTATCACATATCCCACTCATTGCCAGTCATTTCCTTTGCGTTTGTTTTGGAGTCTTCGTTTGGTTAGGCACCCATACATGTTCAGATCTACACTATGCAATTGAGTAATGCATTGGAGAGGCTTCATTTCACCAAAGAATTTTTAGTGTTAAACCATGTTGCATATACTATCAATTTGAAAAGTATAATGAAACAAATTTTAACACAAAAATGCTTGTGCGAAAAACTGGGCTCTTTAACGCTAGAACCTCAAATGATACTACAATTTTCTATCCTATGTTATGTAAATGTTGTTGCTAGTGTTATGCACATTCCTATATGATGTATTTGTTGTTAAATGGATATGTTAATTGGTTTCCTCAAATGCTGATTTGGGCATACTTAGCTATATGATGTATATGTTGTTGGAAATGTAGTGCAATTGCTTATAAATGTAAGTCTACTTAATTATAGCGAAACTTTTTTTATGATGATTTCTTGATTGGGCTGAAATATACAATAATTCTTGCACTGTCAAATGGATATCACACATGAATGTTTGATTTGAAAGCATGTGGATGACGATTAAATCGGAAGGGACACAAAGTGCATGTGGATGATGAAGATTTAAAGACTACAAATAAATAATAACAATACACTGCCCACAACAATCACATTGCAACAAGACAACCTCATTTCTGCAATTTGATAACCTCCCATCTCGATAGGTCATGCACTTACAATACACTTGGCATAACAATTACATCTATACAACAAATTATACATTAATAGCCACAAACAATATCAGTTAAATCCCCATATAGCCATGTACACAACACTAGCAACATCATTTACATGATGTAGAATGTATTAACAACAACCACTTACACATTATTTTTCATCCCTTTAATTCAACTTGTTTTTCATTTCAATTACACATGTATGTTGGTGTTTCAATTTGCACCTTTGGAGTGCTTATTGGAAATGGAAATCTATGCACAAATCTTCAAATTAGGAGGGGAAGCTCCCTCTTTTGTTGATGGTTGCATAAAAATTAAAGTAAACTAAGTTCCTATATTTTTATTCAGCAACAGAGCACAAGGTTATAAAACACAATGCATTGGAGCTAAGGTTTTTTCTGGTTTTTGCAGATCTTAACTACAACTAGGCTAACTTTTAATCTATCCTATTTCCTCAAGAAAAACAGAGCAAGAGGATCTAGGAGCAATTTGGGAAAGGTTTGGTCACTTAGATGAATTGTCTCTTAGAATGCATCTGAAGGATCTAAACTTCCAGATTTATACCAAAATAGAATTCATGCAAGTAATCATCAAATAGTAGGCTAGATCTCAGGATTCCCAAGGAGGCGAGGTGCTCTTTCTGAGGTGTAGGCTGAAATGTAGACTACTAGAAACAACATATAATAATAATCCTACTCTCTAAATTCCCAAGGAGGAAAGGTGCTTTTTCCGAGGTGTAGATTGAAAGAAAGATTATTTGAAACATCATACATGAAAGATCTTGAGAATTTTGGATTAAAGGCATGTGACTCTCCTGATTTATTATCTCAACTTCGACCAAATATTACACTTTGGGACAAAAAATTGTATGAATGAGAACAATCACACAAGCGATCAACCAAGAACACATGAACACATAGTGAACACACCTATCTGAATAACAAGAATGCAAGCAAAGATCAACGTTTAGCTATAAAAAATACGATTCGAGAACATATAATAAGTGAACAAAGTCACAAGAAAACAACTCAGTGTTTTGCTACCGTGAAGTAAAGTCACAAAATAATGAGCAAAGGCTCTTCTTTATAGAAGCTCAAAGGAGTAGGAAACCCTAAAGTCTCCTTGAGTTAACAATGAGCTCTTGCCAATCTACAAGATTTATTCCTATGTATAAAAGTAGGTAACCTAACAATTAATTGGGAGGTCTACTTAAGTTAACTGATTCTAAACTAAAAGAGAACTTCAATATACAAAAGTGTCTTCAAAAATAGACATGCACAATTAGTGGGACAACAAGTTAACGTGGAAAGAGGTATCAAGATAACTCTTGTGTCATAAATGATATCTTGGAGGGGTAGGGCATCCTAACTGATAGTTACACCTCATCAACTCAAGTCATCATTTCCTCTAACTAGTTGTTTACTATCTCTACCTTTGGACAATTGATACTTCGTAGGATGATGATGCGTCTTTGCAAAATCTCCTCACCATTCACAATATGCTCTTGGTATTCAATATTCTTTGCAGCTACATCATCAAGCCTTGTTGACATGGCTGCAATATGACTTAACCTGCAGTCAACAAGGTCATTGCAGAAACTACTATAGATGAGGTCCTGAAACTATGTTTGTACTTCAGCTAGCTCGATGTATGCACCACCTTCATGCTCATATTGGCAAGGGATAAATGTTACCAATGTTCTCACGAAATTGATAACACTTGCCACAATTTTTCTATACTCAATCAATTCCACAGAGTTTGTATCATAAGCTTTCACTTTGTATGCAAGTTGTTCTTTCTAAGTGTAAAGATGTTGCTTGTTCTCCTCTGCAGTAATTGAATTATATGCCATTTTCAAGTCTGAGATAGTGATCTCATATTTAGGCCTACTCTCTGCTATGCCTTGCTCTGATTCCTAGATCTCTGTGTGAAGGTCATGGGCTTTGTACCTTAGCTGGTACAACTCTGCAAGTATATACTGACCCCTGAAAATGAACTCTTCCACTTGATCTCTCAAGTGCTTTCCATATAGGAACAACTAACTTAGCTGATTTTGTTTTGTGGGGAGCTCCAACATCTGTGGAAGCAAGGTAGTGACATTTGATGTACCATGCATCAAGTTAGAGATATACAGTCGCAAATATTGGTTTTCAACCTTTAGGGATGCTTTGTCTTCACCGTCCTTCACCACTCTTTCTTTGATGCTCATTGATGTAATCTCAAACAGATCCACCTCAACCTGACGTGTGCTCTTTCCAAGGTTGAATTTCAACAAGGTGAAATCATCAACCTCTACCTCATCTGCATTTCTATTATCAAGTGGTGTGGCAGTCTCAATAACAATCTCATTGTCAACATTCTTTCCCACATGGAATTATTTATTGAGCTTCTTCTCTGATGTGTCTTGATAGACATGGTCAAATTCTGAGAAGTTTAGTTGGTAGGATGACCTCCTTCTCTTCCTACCCAGGGGATTCTCAAGCCAAGACAAGTCTTGACTAACCTCACTAGAAGGATGGGTGTTAGTCTTGTGAACTCCTGACAAGTGGGATTGTGTTTCAATGTCACATGGTGGAAAATCCAACTCTAAGTCAATATGGACCCATGAGTGTTGCAATGGTGGAAAAATGGGAGGCTCTTCTTCCATCTCCGGTACTATCTCAGCTGTAATTGTTTCAATTTCTGACACTATTTCAATTGTGTTTGTGGCTGTCTCCACATGTTGCTCTTGCTAATTTGTATTAGCAATCGACATTTTTCCCTTTGTATTCCCTGACATTTTTCTTCTTCTAGGAGAGTTACTCTAAGTATTTTGTTTGGGTTTTTATCTTGACGTGGAAGGTAGTGAAGTATCAATCGGTGGAGGCTCTATGTCTCGAATGAATACCTTCTATGTCCTTTTACTGTCCAGGTAGAGTTGGTTGTTCTTGACAACTCTGCTTGTTCTTTCCTCAATGGATGTACTTTCCTTGGCATACCAATCCACGATTTGAAGTGGTTTCAAGTCAACTTGATCTATGAAGAATGAGGGAAGAATGAATTCCCCATCATCATCAGATAACCCTTCCACATCCTCTGACAAGAAGCCAAAAATTTGTGGAAGTTGAACCGATTGTAGTTGTATCTTGGCACTTCAAACTTGTCTTCACAGTTGAACCAATAGTCCTCCATGGAATGTTTGTGTGTAGAGTGGTGACCAAGGCATGCTGAATAGTGACCCCAAGGATTGTATGACCATATTTCGATGAGATACTTAAGATTAAGTCTTGTCATCTCATGGCTCATAGCCTTAGCATCAGCTATTGATTTGCACCTGTAAAGTCCCATCTGAAAAGAAAAGTTTGCAATTGTCTTGTGTTTGATACATAGAAGAGAATGTACCTCGTGCAACTGTTGTAAGAACTCCATGAAGACCACCCTATCTGATGGATAGCAGGGTAACATGGTTGGATGGCTCGAATACCCATACACATGAATGTAGGTAAAAGTGGGGAATTGGATGAACCAATCTAACCAATCTACCATTTCCTCCTTTGTTGTTGGTGAGATGCATATATGCGACTCATGATCAAGGTCTCTCATAGTGTGCATCAGGAATTGATCATTTACTCACTTGAAATGTCTTTCTGATTATGTGAACTCAAACTACGAGAAATGCTCGTGAATCTTTTGCACACCCAAAGTTCTCACAATGTTCAACACTCTAAACTGGCCTTGGAAGGCTATCAAGTATACAAGGTATGAACACAGGTGGAATTTGTGAGCCACTAAGAAGTCGGTCATCTGTTTGTGGGGAGTATCACTGATCAAGGCGAGCCAGTCATAATGTTTTTTGTTTCTCACAATTTGAGCGATGACATAGTACATCCATGACTGGAATTTTTTTGCCTTTTCTTGACCAGTAACACGATTGAGTAGAGTGATCATTACCACATATTCATCTCTGAATTCTCCACATCCTACATTCTTCGACAAGTTGCCTATTTTCTCTTTAAGCCATTTTTCTACCATTCTCTTCTGACATTTGTCTTTTGATACATTGAATGTCTTCTCACATTCTCCCATAGATACGACCAAGTTTTTCGCACAAGGTGGGCTGGCGAAGCACCTTTCGATATCCCTAGGCTTGAGGTTGCATATCACTCATCCATTTATGGATCAAATCTCTTATGCAGTAGGGTTGTAATGCTTTACACAATCTATTACAAATTCTACATTCTGTGTTGAGATGGGAAATGACACTGCCTCAAGCAATCCAGATTCATCAATATTCTAAAGTGTGCATTGGTCTATGCCTTCCAACTTTTCCAAGTTGATCTTTGGGTGTGCCTGATGCAGATTGATGTCAACTGTTTTCAGGAAGTCATGAAGTAAGACCATTTTGGTCTTGTATTTGACCTGAGATAATTGCATTATGAAAATTTTGAAGATTGACGGTGCACACGATATTGTTCAAACAACTTTTTTCGCATTGGCTAAAAATAGCTTTGCCGAGGGGTAATTGTTATGAAATTTTTTGAGATGTGGGTTTTCTTGGGAATATTTTTTTGGATGGACCTAGAACGTCAGAATTTTAAAAAATTTACTCCCTTGTACATGCAAGAACCCTTCAGGGTAGAGGTTTTAGAGGCAGTAGAGGCTTTTTTTTTTTGAAAAAATATAACACATGGGTATTGTAGGCGCTTTAGAGCTAAATAAACTCAGTTTGTTAGATTTTTGAAATGGTGATTTTTTCTAGAAACCCTAAAAAAAGGGTACCCAGGCTACTTTCTCTGGAAGAATCTGACACATGGGTTTTGTGGCCAATGTTGTGTTGATCATACCCAAAAGGTCATATCTATGAGTAACTATTGTTTACTTGGACATGCAAGAAGACCTAAGACCATAATAGAAGAAATGTGAAGGTGAGAAGCTAGAAGAAATATGAGGGTGAGAAGTTAGAAGTTATAAACTGCATCCCTGAATCTTTAAGAAAATCACGTTTGGAGATGTAAACTTTGAAAAACTACTCCTCTGTGCAACTTGTTCTTGAAACACGAAGAACATTGAGAATAGCTCCTATCAAATCTTCAAAAGGATTTGGAAAGAAAAATATTTGTGTTTGAGCTTCAACTTGCAAAGAGATAATGAAGAATGGATGCCTCAACTTTGATAAATAGTGATTTGGAGTTGCAAGCACTAGTTAGGGCATTCATATCTTGATTGGGGGAATCACCTTCATGATCTGCAGTTAACTGAAACATCTCCACCTGATTTGGGATGTTTGGGCATGAAGGAGCTTTCAAAATATCTTAACTCAAGTCTATTGGGGCCTATTTTGACTTTAAGCATCCAAGTTGGAGAGTTACAAAAATTTGAATATTCTCATCTTTTTTTTGTGACAAAGTGCCTTTGTTTGATCCTTGATTTTGGTTGCTCAATTGGTCCTAAAGCCTTGTTGACAGATTCACTGCAAAGTTGGATCAACTCTGAAGAGATGTACTTGGAGCTGCAAACCTTAAAACTTGAATTTGGTGCCTCAATTTCTTAGGCACCTATTTCTAGGAAGGTGCATTTTCTTCAACACAGCCAATTTTTTGTGTTCTTCAATTTTCATTTGCTTCTAGCGTTTTACGCTTGATCTTCATTTGTGAGTGCTTTACAGGTCATCTGAGCTTGCAACTAGATTGATCGTGAATCTACAAGGATGCTGAGTAGATGCCCTGGAGAAAGCAGATGTTGAAAACCACAATAGGTGACTCAAAATGATGGGCACCCCTGGTCAGCATGGGTGCTTTTGCCTAGATGTCTACTGATTTATTCTCTATTTCGCATGCTCAAACGATCAACAACTGTTGTCGTTTGATGTCCCATGGATTGGCGAATAGGTTCTTTGCAAAGCTAAGATGACGTCGAGGAGATCACCCAGAGATAACCTACTCAAAAACTGACATCTAGATAGTCTTGTTCTTGGGCACCCTCAAGCTACAGGGGTGCTTTTTCCCTTTTTTGACTGTCGTCTTTGATGAATTTTTCTCTCAGCATCTTTTATCTTCGCCTTCATTTGTCGGTGATTGATGAATCATGTGAACTTGCTTGATGATGCGTTGGAAAGCTAGCAAAATTCAGAAGAGGATGACCATTTTAGCAATTGATAACAACTATAGTTGGCCCCTTTGATCTATGGGCACCCTTGGCCAACAGGGGTCTTTTTGGCTACAACTTCATCATTTTCTTGAAGGTTTTCACCTCTTCGTGCTTCACGTTCACCTTGTAGCTTGATTGATTGGATCATCATTGTCGATGACACAAACCCGTTCACCATAGCAATTTATTTTCACCATATTGAGTGTACGGGTGCTTGAAAAATTCACCAAGGCATGATTGTGTAGCAGCTTTCTTGTAGTAAGGCGTGTATCTTCTAGACTCAAAATATTTTCAGCAGTTTTCAACTTTTGAAAATCCTCTCCATCATGAAGCATCTTTTCGAACATTTTTTGCCATGGATTCTTCCTTGAAGCTTTTGAGGCTTGGATCTCGACACCTCGTACTGGATATTCCACCATTAATGGCCTCGGATGTCCTATCTTTCTTGCTAAAAAATGAAAATAGATCCACTCGAGAAATCAAATTTTTGGTGATTTTTATGTGACCAGTGTGATCGTGCAGTCAAATTATCCTATCAAAATCATTTTCAATTATTTCTAGGGAGGTTTTATTTTTAGGGTTTTCCTAAAAACAAGGATTTGAAACCCCAATTTTCAAATTTTCAGAAATTTGCAAGTATCCTATTGACAATAAACCCAAAAAGAGCCCGTGTTTTGTTTGACCTAAAATTGGCTTTTGGCAACAATTTTAGATGATTTAGACCATTTTGATCAAAATGCCTTATTGAAGCAAAAAATTATTTTGGTTTTAACAATGTACATATATCCTAATGGATTTGGGGGTTTGTGTTAAATTTGATCAAACCTATCAGGTTATAAACTGAAAATATGAATTTGTTATCAAGTTAATTCTGAATGAATATATGAAAACTAAGTCTGCATTTTTGTTGTATATTTTCAATCCTCAAGAGCAGAGTAATTTATTGATTTCGATTGCTCTTCTTGAGGATCTGATCTCTCATAAATACGGATAGAGAGGTACATCTCATAACAAGGAGACACGTCCCATGAAAAGGGAGATGCGACTAAGGGAGACGCATCTCATGAGAGACACATCTTCATGAGAGACACGTCTCATGGGCAAGCGTGTCTTAATTGCGTGTCCCTTCATCTAGCCGTGACAACTGAAGATTAGTCTCTAAGAAAGAGTTTATACATTATTCAATTCGATCTGTATATATATAATTTGTATACTCTTAATACAGATTGAAGTATTATACTTGGGTTTGGCGATTTTGATATAAATGATGATAATGAATAAATTTAATCATCATTTATATTTGACCGAAGCTATCATTAATCAACACTCTCTCTTAGCTAGGGAAGATAACTCCAACCAAGTATAAAGTGATATCACCTCAATCGTGATATTAGAAGATATGATATACTCAAAGTGTCAAGTCACATGACATTCTTCATTACACATCTTCATTATGGTATGTGCATTGACATCAAGTCACATGATGTCTACCATAATAAATCATGGCATATCCACAGATATATACATATCCACGATGAATATCTCATAAGGATCATGATGATCTTCAATTGATATCAAGTCTTATGATATCTATCAAGATGTCCACAAGATACTATCATGGCATATCCACAGATATCAAGTCACATGATATCTATCATGATAGTGCAACTAATAATTGTAGAGTTGTCACTTTACAATGTCAAATACAAGTGTTCATTATCAGAAAGATCGTCACCTTTCAATAATGTACACAGGGGGAGAGAGGGCCCATAAATTCATGGAGTTACACATGACAAAAGAGTTTACACATTAAACATCGTTTAAATACATTAGTACAACATAAACAATTTGAATCTCAATTTCAATAACAATTTACATTTCAACCATACCAAGTTTCTTCCTGAAGTGTTCAACTTTAACTCTGGAGAGAGACTTGGTGAGAATGTTTGTTGTATGATCATTTGTACTAATATACTCCAACTGAATCACATTCCTTTCTACCATGTCTCTCACATAGTGGTAAGGGATCTCTATATGCTTAGATCTATCACAGAATATTGGATTTACTGAAAGCTTGATGCAACTCTGATTATCACAGTGAATAATAGTAGGATTCAGGGGCTCACCAAATAATCCCACAAGCAATTTCTGGAGCCATACTGCTTCTCTTTCCCCCATAGAGGTTGCAATATATTCAACTTCTGTTGAGCTTTGAGCCACTGAAGATTGTTTCCTGTTGATCCAGGAGATCATAGCCGATCCTAAATTGAAGCAACATCTTGATGTGCTTTTCTGATCGGTTACACTTCCAGCCCAATCTGAATTAGAGTATCCATTTAAATCTAGTTGGACATTTCTGTATTTAAGACCATATACAATAGTACCTTGAAGGTATCTCAATATGTGCTTCACAACAACAAAGTGAATTTCCTTTGGCTCACACATGAATTGGCTTAGGGTATTCACTACAGAACAAATAGTTGGTATGGTGTTAACCAAGTACATTAATGATCCAATTATCTGTCTATAGAGAGTAGGATCTAGAAATTTTGATTTTGTTGTTGCTTCTTTTAATTTGTGTAAGTTGGTTTCCATAGGTGTAGACATGGGTCTATATTCCAACATCCCAAATCTCTTCAAAATATCAATAGTATACTTTCCTTGATTTAGGATGATACCATCTGATTTCTGCCAGACTTCTAACCCTAGGAAGTAATGTAAAACACCCAAGTCTTTCATGTCAAATTCTAAAGTCAGGTCCTTTTTACCTTGAGCAATAAGGTGATCTTCAGCAGGTCATCAACATATAAAATTATTATTAGCATATCACCTTTAATTACCTTAAAATAGAGATTTGGATTTGCATCATTCTTAGAAAATCCTAGTCCCAAAAGATAGTTGTCAATTCTTTCATACCAGGCCCGGGGAGCCTGTTTAAGTCCATATAGAGATTTCTTCAATCTGCATACATGTGAGTCAGTTTTATGTATCACAAAACCTTCAGGTTGCTCTAGATAGGCTTCTTCTTCAATGGTCCCATTCAGGAAGGCAATTTTCACATCCATTTGATGGATCTTCCAGCCTTTAGCTGCTGCAATAGCTATTACTGCTCTCACAGAGGTGTACCGAGCAACAAGTGCAAATGTCTCTTCATAATCAATACCTTCCTTTTGCGAGAAACCTCTGGCCACAAAATGTGCCTTGTGTTTTTCTATACTGCCATCAACAACATTTTTGATTTTGAAGAGCCATTTGGAGAGACAACATATTTCTCTTTTGGTCTAGGTACTATATTCCATACAACATTTTTCAAAATGGACTAATACTCTTATGTCATTACATCTTTCCACACTTGATGTTTGAAAACTTCTGTAAGACTAGTAGGTTCTGAACTAATGATCTCATTCATTAAGGCAACATAGCTTGAGAATCTTTGGGTCTCTTACTTTCTCTAAAAGTTCCTTTGGGTGTTGTATGATTCTCAACTTCTTTAATCATCTTCCTAGCCCAAAGTGGTATCTTCTTCTTGTTGTCATTGGGATTCTCTTCTGGAGCAATTTGGTTTTCACTTATGATTTCTTCAGGATACTCCCTCTGAATCTCAGGAGCAAGCTCCTCTTCTAAGACTTTAGGAGAATCTTGAATTTCTATCTCACTTGAACTCTTTGCCCTTTGAAGTCAATGTCTTCCTCAAATATGAAATCTCTACTTAGCTCAATTTGTTTATGCCCGGATATGTATATTTTGTAGGCTTTTGAGGTTTCACTATATCCCACAAATACCCCTTTCTTTCCAGAAGGTTCTAGTTTGGATCTCTTTTCTTTAGGTACATGAATGTAGACAGGGCAAACAAAGATCCTTAAGTGACTTATGTTAGGTTTTATACCAGTAAATGCTTCTTCAAGAGTCTTTTTATCTAGATGTGAGTGGGGACATCTATTTTGGATGTAGATAGATGTCCTAGAGGCTTCTACCCAAAATGAGGTTTCAATGTTTTGGTCAAACAACATTGCTTTAGCAACTTCTACAATAGTTCTATTTTTTCTCTCAGCAACACCATTTTGTTGAGGGTTGTAGGCTACAGTAAACTCCCTCTTAATCCCAACATTTACACAAAATTCCTTAAAGATTTTTGAGGTGTATTCCTTCCCATTATTTTTTCTTAGGATTTTGATTTTCTTCCCGGAGAAGTTTTCTGTAAGTGCTTTGAACTCCTTAAACCTTTTAAGGATTTCTATTGACTCTTACACTTAAGAAAATATATCCAGGTTTTCCTAGAGAAGTCATCTACAAATATTACACAATACAAGAATCTCGCCATGGAGGGTACAACCATGGGTCCACATAAGTCAGAGTGTACTAATTCTAATACATTTTTGGTTTTACTCAAACTATTTTGAAAGGTCTCCTTTGTGTTCTTTCCTAGGGCACACCCTCTGCATGCTCCTTCATGAATTGTTTTAGTTTGGGCAATCCTGTTACTAATTTTTCTACAGAAGGTAGGGCTCGGAAATGAAGATGTCCTAATCTTCGATGCCAAATTTCATTTGAATCGAAGGTCTCATGAATAAGAGCTTGTTTAGAATCCATGCACAGTTTGTAGAGATATCCTTGTCTTACACCTATAGTTTGTGCCTTCTTTATAGTGGAGTTCTTTGGCCATGCCAAAACTTTTCCATCCATAAAGGTAACCCTCTATCCATTGTCTTCAAGAGCATAAATGGATATTAGGTTCCTTTTTATTCCTAGTACAAATAATACTCCACTGAGTTGTAGAAAGAGGCCAGACTTCAAATTTATGGTGCAAGTTCCAACCCCTCTTACTGGATGTGTGGAATCATCCCCAATAGTCACTTCTTTGTCAGATTCTTCTTTCATAGTATCTAGGTGTTCTTTGAACCCTATGATGTGCCTAGATGAACCACTATCAATTACCTAGTTGTTGACTTGGTTTGATACTTGACTCGATAGTGGTGAGTAGAAGACAAATTTCTCAGAGTCATAGTCTGTATTTATTTTTCCAAATTTAGCAAAGGATGCTTGTTGTTTTATTCTATCAGGGCACTTCATTGCATAGTGTCCATATTGATCACATCTGAAACATTGTATTTGAGAGATGTCTTTCCTCTTCTTGAATGATCCTTTTCCATAAGAATTCTTCTTTCTCTTGAATGATCCTTTTCCATAAGAATTCTTCTTACCTTTCTTATGAGAATTTGTGTTTAGCACATGAATATCCTCATCTATGGGTTTTTGATTGTTTCCTTTTGTTATCAGTCTTGTTTCTTTTTGTAAGCAATCTGTTCTTAGCCTATCAAATTTAGGGAGTTTAGATCTCACACTTATTCTTTGAACAAATGACTCCCATGAGTTTGGTAGGCCTGCTAGAGCTATTAGTGTTAACTCCTTGCTATCAATTTGATATCCAATTGTTGATAGTTGATCTCTTAGTTCAGTGATTCTCATGAAGTGTGCATTAATAGATTCCCCCTTGTTTATTTGAACATGGTTAAGTTGCCTTTTTAGAGCAAGGGTCCTACTGGTGTTGTTTAATTCAAAAGTGCTTTCAAGAGATTTAAACATTAAGTATGCAGTCTCATGTTTAGATAGAATAGGTACTATATGGTCCCTAATTGCATCCACTATGATTTTCATGGCTTTCTCATTGTTCTCAATCCATTGAGTTTTCTCCGGATCATCTTCTGGTTCTATCTTGTTTTCTTTCACAAATAACTTATTTTCTTTTAGAATCATCATGATTATGAATTTCCATGATGTAAAGTTATTTGCACCTTCAAGACGGTCCTCGAATCTGATTTCACTTGACATTATGAAGAATGGAATGTGTTTGTGTTTTCAAGAGAAAATGCGATTTTAAATAATCTGATATTTAAGTTTAATCGGATCTTCCTAACGTGGCTCTGATACCATGTTAAATTTGATCAAACCTATCAAATTATAAACTGAAAATATGAATTTGTTATCAAGTTAATTCTGAATGAATATATGAAAACTAAGTTTGAATTTCTGTTGTATATTTTTGATCCTTAAGAGCAAAGTAATTTATTGATTTCGATTGCTCTTCTTGAGGATTTGATCTCTCATAAATACGGATAGAGAGGCACGTCTCATAACAAGGAGACACATCCCATGAAAAGGGAGATGTGACTAAGGGAGACACATCTCATGAGAGACACGTCCATTCATGGGACGTGTCTTAATTGTGTGTCCCTTCATCTAGCTGTGACATCCGCAGATTAGTCTCTAAGAAAGAGTTTATACATTATTCAGTTCGATCTGTATATATATAATTTGTATACTCTTAATGCAGATTGAAGTATTATACTTGGGTTAGGAGATTTTGATATAAATGATGATGATGAATAAATTCAATCATCATTTATATTTGACCGAAGCTATCATTAATCAACAATTTGTTTTATTATGATATAATGAATTTGGTGTTGGGACAACCTTGGTTCTTAGTTGTTTTTGTGGCATCAGATCTTTGAAAATATTGGTGGTGATGTAATGCACCGGGCGATTTGGGGAGTGTAGGTTATACTAATTTTATATTTTGGCTCCGTGTTTTCATGTTACAAGCCATTCAATAGCAATTTGGATTGTATGTTGGTGGTGTGAGATGGGCTTTGAATATTCTCTGACATGTAAGATTGTGAGTAATTATTTGTGTTTGGGACAAATATAAACCAATTATAAAACACTTCATTTAATCAAGAGCAACTTCAATTGTATGTTGGTGGCAACAAGTCATCAAGTGAGATAAATTTATTTAATCATGTCTAAAATCAATTATATCATAATGAAACAAACCCCCAAACCCAAAGCTAAAAATAAATGTAAGGCATCAAGGTTTGGGGACTAGGAGTACCTCTTAACAAGTACCTCAATTGTAGAGAGCAAGTTGTACATTTTATTTTAGAACAATTGTTGGGTTTATCAATGTTTATGTGAGTATTTATGAAATTATATATATTAACTATGTCATACCTAACCTATTGTGTTTATGTATGAAATGTTCTCCTATATTATGTCATGGTGTGATGTTTGTATGTTAGTGATAAATCTTTTTTTAAAGTTTACCAAAATTTTGATATTTAAAACTTAATGTGTGTGAATTATGATGTAATCTTTTTTGCCAAGGTTTGCAATGGACATTGAAAGCACTTTCTCTTAAATTGTCACAAGAAATGCCTATTGTTGCATGTTTGATTTTGGAAATAAGTTTAAACAATGAAATTAAATGTATACCAAGATCACATAAAAGAAAAAAAATGAACATTAATTTGTATTTATCGATTGTCTTGCTTCCAAGGCACCCTAAATATCTAACTACTTTGGTAATATTATATATTTGTTGCCCAAAAACCTTTAAGTCTAACCTGTGGTGGGAGTGTTAGAATGTAGGTATTATCAATACCTCTTCAAATGTGTCATAAGTCAAGGTTTAGGGTTTACAAGAGAAGATTGTCAGTGTGGGGAAGTCTAACTGTTCAAGGATTGAAAGCTTCACAAGAATGTGAGGCATGCTTGGATGGATGAGAGTAACAACATAATGGGCAGTAAAGAAAGATCGTACTTAGATAGGGAAGTAGTGATAGGCAATATCCCCTATTATTCTGTTATTCATTGCACAATAATTCACTCTACAATTTATTTTTTATATTTGATTGTTACTATAAAATATGGAAAGAGTTTGACTAGTTCTTATTTGGAGTGTTTTCTACCATGCACATCTATTATTTTGTTCTTCATTGCACAACCATTCATTGTGCATATCTGTATTTCACAAATTTTTAGTGCACATATGCAAACGTATGTATGTACATATGTATGTATGTGCAAATGTTTGTACATAATACACTTGCACAAATATTCATTCTACAATTTGCTTTTTATATTTGTTTGTTACTACGAAATATGAAAAAAAATTGACTGATTTTCATTTTGACAATATTTTGCCATGCATTTCTATTATTATATTCATTGCACAATCACTCGTGCTGCAGATTTGTATTTCACAAATTTTTAGTGCACATATGTATGTGCACACGTATGTACATATTACATATATAGGTATGTGTATACGTATGTACATATATGCATATACATATATCATACAGCAATAAACGAAAAAAGCATCAATACAGCAATAAAATTTACTAGAAAAGCCATTGTACTAATATGATAAATCTTTGCTGCCACTTTAGTAGATGTGACTACTTTTTACTTCTTCAGTATACGGTACAACATTTTAGTCAGAAATTATAAATAATACAATTACTTAATATTCTTCAGTAGATGGTAGAAACTTCATTCCGGATTTGATATTTATCACAATTTTATTTCTTCAGTATACAATACAACTTTTCATTTGGAATCGGTAACTCTTAATAATGACAAGGAGATACAGATGAAGAAAAACTCGAATGAAGCGCTGGATATCTTAGAGAGAGAAGAAGAATCATATTCCAATCACAGGGCTAAAGTTCTCTATTTGTGATACCCTTTATACCCCATCAATCTAGGCACAAAACTGGCCTTCGCTCACGTCAATAATTCTGCCTCTAGTTGGTAAAAACAAATAATCTATTCCATCCTAGTCTCTAAAAATGAGAGAATTGATATTTACAGCCACTCCTTTGGATTGGTGCAGGCCTCCAGCAATTTCCATTCATCACTATTCTCTTCCGGTTGCTGCGAGAAATTAGAATTCATGATCAAGGATATTTAGGGTAAACTAAGTTGAGAAAACTTGTGTAATTTCATCGAAAAACAATAAGAGTACACATGACAATAATAGATCGATGAGTTAAAGCATACATGGTCATACTCCCACCGAGCAGTCAAAGGCAAAGACATCAAGATGCTTTCTATTCGTCCTCCTGTCTTAAGTCCAAATGTAGTGCCCCTATCATAAACCTGGTCAAAGAAACGAATTAACTTCTATTTTGAAGTCATAAGGTGTTTGATGATTTGATCATATCCACGAGCAATTTGGATGTTTTTCTATGATTGTCTAATGATTGGGGTAAGCGCCAACTCAGTTCCAAATGAAACTTTTAAAGAGAACTTTTCAGAGAGAAAACCTCTCAAAGACCAACTTACCAAGTTGAACTCAACATAACGACCTCTTCTGAGCTGTTGCCATGACTTCTGCTTTTCTGTGAACGGCATATGCATACGCTTTTCTATTATTGGTATATATGCTGGGATTACGGAGTTCATACACTCTGCAAAAGTTGGAAGCAAAATTTGAGATTGTTGTTATTATATATTGCAAATAAATACTCGAAGTAACATATAAATGTGGTTGTGTGTACACACACACATATATCTAAGAATATGCATACATATGTGTGTGTATTATGTACATATAATATATATACACAAGCATAAAAGAGAACTCTTACCAATTAAACATTGGAAATTCTCCATATCAAAAAGAAGGATCTACGTTCATATAACTTTGTAGAGTCTAGTAAATGTTTTCCACTAAATCCAACTGTAGCCTAACTTGAATTACCAACAAAAGATTAAAATAGTACTCCTTTTTCTCCTTTATTGTCTCTCCCATAGAGATTCTGATTATTCAATTCATATTCCTGTCTAAAGGCCTGCGCATATGGGCATGTACAGTCAACCACTCAAGGGTTTTACAGCTTCCAAAAGCTTTGGAAAATCCAATAGCCCTTGGATAACCTGAATGAGCTTATGCATAGCTCTTCCATATATAACATAACTGACTTTATGGTTAAAAATGACTTAATTAAATTTTGTAATTTCATGAGTTAGATTAAAATCATGATGCATGAGACTCTGAATCTGTCAAAAAAATTGCGCTCTTCTTAAGACGCTAATGCAAAAAGACAAAATGCACTGAACTCACCTTTTGTAAATGCAAATAAAAACTCTTGACCCTGATCATTAAGATCGTCAAAGAATATTCCTCCAAGTCCACGCCTTTCACCACGATGCTGGCAAAGCAACAGTCATTAATAAAACTGAAAAACGAATACCATCATATGTACTTATAAAATACATTAAACTTTTAATGTAAACATGCATCACTTATAAGGCTTCAGTTTCTACATCTACAAATATGCTTGCACAACAGTTTAGCAATTATTGTACATACACCTAAAATATAAGTCATCAAGTGCAGAGTCCATCCTTCCAATAAAAGCCAAGATACGGCGATTGATGGCTACAATAGGAAATGGTTTTTCTCCTACAGTTGAAAGCAGTACAACCCATACTACTCGTAATGTGGATTCTCCTAGTCTACTCATGTCCACCTACAATTCTTAATCCCTTCAGAATACTGAAACTTACAGAATTAATCTCTAAATACACAAAATAGGGAAGAAATGGATAGAAAGGTAATACTGAAACTTCTAGAATTAGTGTAAGCCACCCGTAGGGAGTATTTAGAGATGAAAACTAAAGTGCATTGAAGCAGGACCCTTTTGATTAGGATTTACCTTAGAAGTTGGGAACGATAGTGAAGAGGCAGAAGTAATGTCTCCTTTGAAGCAAAAAGCATAAACAATAGTATGAAAGACAAAGCCAAAAGGAAAGCATCGCTGAAAATGGTGCTGGAGTCACATTTAAAGCAAAAAAATTGATACAGTAGGCCTATAGGGGCTGGTTAATAGTGTTGAAGTGTTGGTTACTTATGGCACCTGTTTTAGTTTATGGATAGTCATTTATAAGGGTAGTCTCCAACTAACTTCAACCCATAATGAAGTGCGCCTTTCAAATATTAGAGCATATGTTTTGTAGCAATCCTATGAACTTGCCTTGACTCAACCATAAACTAACACAATGTGCTCACTGCAAAACAAATATTAAGTCTAGCATTTACTAGGACCATGAAAGAACCTATGTAATGTCCCCTTTTCCTAGGAAGTCATCAGGTGCTATGGTTAGTCTATCACTTGGTCCTTGTAGACTAACAAGATGGTTAGGGAGGGCCCCTTGAGGGCGTTTGTGGCTTGTCAGTCAACCATTTGTGCTTGATTGGTGTTTCCCAGCTCAGTGTATTCCTGGGCTTTCATTGTGTACCTTCCAAAGCATTATTTGGAATTTTGGAGCACTTTGTCCACACTTACTATTTTAGTAAGTCACAGGGTGGTCAACGACTATGTCAATTGGCAGTGTTTCTATATCAAGAATGTCGGCGGATTCTCGGTCGGTTTGCATTTATCTTGGTCCCAAGCATTAAGTTTAAATAACGTTAATATTAAAGTTAAATTAAAAGTTTTAAGTTTTTAACTTTAGTGCATTATTTATATATTTAAATGACTTTATGATAATAGCGTTATAAGGGGATTTTAAAAGATTATTTTATATCATAAAGTTGGCACCAACTTGAGGGAGTTATAAGGTGATAAAAATGAATTAAAGAAAAATAAGTTCAAAAAACCAACTTGGGCATGGGAAATTGGAGGGAATATATAAAGCTTTTTGTGAGCTCATTCACTATTCATGTTTTGGAGAGAATTGGAAAAGGGATTGCTGGTTGGACTGAAAAGTCTTGGCTTCCTAAGGACGAAAACCCTCATGAAGACAGTAGCTACAAGAGTGAAAGATCTCCCAAGGCTTCTTGCTGATAGCTCCATTTAGGGATTATGCATTGCATGTCAACGATTTCAGAGAAGCTTCATTTCAGGGTTTGAAGGTTTTATCAAGAACTTGCAGGTATATTGATCATCATTTCAGAGTAAGGTATTTGCAGATGATTCCTGAAGAATTATCAAAGTAGTTTTGCTTGTGTGGAGTTTCCAGGTAAGGCAAGGGCGCCAAGCATAAATAGAGTTCTTGAATCCATTTACTTTTGTCCAGTGTTGGGGCAGCTGTCATTGACTAGTGGCAGTTTTAATCAATTGTTGGTCGTGGGGGTTAGAATAAGGGAGTCGTGGCATATTCTCCTGAGTTTATGGTGATCCAGAAATAAACTGTGGGTGTTTCCTTGTTACTGTTGAATGGTTGATATCTTTCCCACAGCTTTGTTTGTCATTGTTGCATGCCAAATCACATATGGAGGGAAGGCACAAATATACTGCAGTCTGAAGCTAGACATTTCAGTTATTAATGCTGACGTTTTCACCACATGTGGATCCAAGAGTTTGAGGAAGTAACGATCAGCTTGGTTACACAGTTGACCATCTTTGTGCCAGGCATGGTTTTCAGTTTTCAGAAGTTGAGGCCCATTCCTTTGCTGCCATGGTATACGTGAGGCTCTAGGAATGAATTCTATCTGCTAATATGGTTGACCGCCTGCTATATGTTGGAGGTATTCATTTGCTGGTCATAGCAACTCACAAGGTGCATGAAAACATTCATATTTCTTGTCTTTAATGCTCTGTGTTAGAACTTAGAAATCAGACCTGTGTATTGAAATGTCTGATATATGTAATTGCTGATGCTTGCCTGAACATGAATTATGCATGTTCAATCCTATTCTGCTGTTATGATTTGCTATGATGCAATGATTAAAAGTTGTTGCTGATTCATTGATAATTAAGGAGTATCTTGTATGATAAGTTTATGCATACAAATCCTGTTCAAACATCTGCTGGAAATAACTGAATTAGTTGAAAGAGAACTGTTTGACAATATGCCTGCATTGACAAACATTGGGAAATTGTGAAAATTTGTTCCAGCTAGGGTGGGACATTACAACCTATCAACTGCCTATATAAAATAAGATCTACCAAATCTATTTTAAATTTATATTCAACTTCAAATTTGGAATCATTGGAGTAGCAAGGAGCTTACAATCCAACATTTGAAATCTTTTGAGAAACTTCACTGTGGAGTTACCTTGACTTAAGAAGAGTTCTCTTGTACCTTGCCACACTTCAAGACCTAAGTGCATAAGATCAATATCCTTCATATCAAATTTGGATGCCAACTCCCTCTCGCACCATCCTTTTAGCTTCTCACTACTTGTAAGAATAAATTCATCCACATACAAGACTAAAACTAATAGATCAAATTTATCAAATCAAAACTTAAGATTAGGATCTATAGCAATTTTGGTGATGCCCAAATTTAAAAAGTACACGTCAATCCATGAATGTGTTTTCTTTAAGCCATACAAAGCCCTTTTCAACCTGCATACCTAGGTTTATCGCCCATGCACCTCAAATCCTCTAGGCTGATTTAGATAAACCTCTTCTTCTATGTTTTCATTTTGAAAAGTCATTTTTACATTCATTTTTAAAGGCCAATCGAAATTTAATGCACGAGACAAAAGATTATCCAAATATCATCATAGTCAACTCCCTCTTTTTGAGATAATCCACACACAACACATGTAGCCTTGAACTTTTCAATGCTTCACTTTGTACAACCACTTGGAATCAATAATTGTCTTTCCAACTGGTCTAGGCACAATCTCCCAAACATCATTGTTAATAGTGGAGTTATACTCCTCCATCATGGCATCTAATCACACTTGCTCTAAATCCTCTTGAAAAAAAGAAGAATTTTTATCAATGATGGATGACATCAAAGCAACATAACTCAAAAACTTCTTAGGTGGATGAATTGCTCTAAAAGACATTTTCGGTCTTCCTACTTGTTCTTGTGCCTCTTGCAATGTCTAAGTAACCCATTTAGGCTTCCTAGTTGTTTTAGGTAGCTAGGAGGTATTTGTTGTTGTACTAGAACTTGACTAATCTAAGTTCGTATTGTTGTACTTCGCAAATTAGAACTGAGAACAGTAACCTGTTCACTTTTATCAACCTCCATGGGAGGCTCTTGAGGCTTAGCGAACCAAGCATCTTCATCAAATTTCACATCTCAAGTCACTACTTTCATTGTGACAAAATATAGATCGTGTGAGCCTTGAATGATTCACACATCCCACAAAAACACCCTTCAAGCTAGAGTTCAAGCTTAGTAGTTTTCTCCTCTAGCACATGAAAATAAACAAGACTCCCAAACACCTGAAAATGACATTTTGTACACATCACAACTACATGCCTCTACCCAAAGAAACATAGGTTAATCTAGGTGATGAATCAAGGTCTTTGTTATCGTTATTATAGATGTGTTCTTAATCTCCACAACCTCAGTTTTTGTTATCGTTATTATAGATGTGTTCTTAATCTCCACAACCTCAGTTTGATAAGAGTTGTAAGGCACAGTTAGCTCCCTCTTGATCTCTTCATCTTTACAAAAGGCATCAAAGTCCTTGAAGATGACCCATTTCCATTGTCAAACCTCAAAATCTTAATCTTCCAACATGTCTGACTTCCTACAAGAGCTTTGAACTCTTGGAATTTCCCAAAGACCTCTTCTTTGGTTTTCATGAAGTAAAATGAGGTTTCCTTGAAAAAACAATCGTTGAAAACTGGTTGCTTCGGTCAGAGATCAATAACGATTGCTTTCTTGCATTATCATTATTGATATCAAATCTCCTAAGCTTAATCTACTTTGATTAAATCGGATTCTTATATATGTCTTGATTTATAAGTAATCGTCGGCTTTGTTAAAAGTCAGAAGGTTTAAAATTAAGAAACTTATCAATCAAAGGTCACGTCTTTTCTCACCCATATATAATGGGAGTTTGTGATCTTCAAAGCAGCATATCGAAATCCATAAATGTTCTGCTCTTGTCAATCAAATACCATTAAGCAACTATTCAGACTTACAAATTCATATCTGATCGCTAACGTCAACATGGTATCAGAGCGAGGTTAGAAAAGTTCTAATCAGATTTGATTCGGCTAAGTAGTATAGGAAAACAAGATTGTGAATCGTGATGTATTCAAATCGATAAGGAAATCATTTATCAGGGACCTGCTTGTTGTGCATGAGAGTTGAATATCACCGTTGGAATTGAATGATTTGAAACTATTCCAATCGCACCAATATTGATATCTGGAGAAGTAACCGACTTCTGTTTTTCAACCAAAGTTGCATCAGTATTGTGCAAGTTGGCTTGCGGGCGTGATTCTCTTCGGTCTCTTTAATTATGGGTGTGCGACTCTCTGATGGGGGTTTCATATCCTTGCCTGGGCTGATAATACTGAAGGTGGAATACATGGGTGAATAGGCACCATACAAATTGACCTCAAGAGTTTTGTTTCAAATATGTCTCTTTTCGATGATGAGATGATTATTTGTAGCCACCACTGGGTGTGAAAAGAACCCAGTCAAAGGAAATCAGAGCAGTTCAGGAGGAGACATGGACCACTTTGGGAAAGTTGTGGCATGTTTGTGGAAGGCATCGTTTGAGTCCGGGAGTATCATATGAGGCAATAAGACGAATTATCGTGGATGCTTGCAGGTGGACATAGGGAGGTGCTTGGATAATATGCGAATTATTTATCTTCTTTATCGACACCGCTTAGACATGAAGTGAGCCGCAGGCATATTGAAATCGCTAGCAACCATATGTGAGATGTAGCTGATTTCATAAAGATTAAGCACCAAGTAAAATATTCATGGTGTCGGACCAAATCGCGCACTAAGATGGAAGCTCGGGCCAGATAAGTCAATTCGAGGAGTTTGCATTAGGTGTCTGCCGCTAGTATCTTTGCCGTGACTTTTATATTTGAATGATTAACAAGAAATGATTATTTGAAAAATCCCAACATTTGTTTAAGACGCCAACATAAAGTGGAGGAGCTATGTGTAATTCAACCGCTCAGGTGGGACACAGGAGTGCAAATTTCCTGTCAGACGCGCACAAGAGCAGTGAATCATATTGAGTACAGTGATTAGCATTTATCAAACTCTATAATGAGATAAGTATTGCATGGTTAAATAATGTTTATGAATTGTTTTATAATTATTAATTCATACTATAACATTGAGATAGTATTTCTTGTTTGAGATAGTTGAGTCTCATGAACTGTTAGTAATCTTTTCTTAATGCTTTTAGGATGGATAAAGAAATGAAAGAGATTGCTTCCTAGAAGAGCTTGATGCATCCTATAGGTTGAAAATGGAGACACTGCGTGCAACCTTGAGATTGTGTGAATGGCTGAAGACATCTCTTTGAAGAGGAAGCATTAATCTTCAGAGGGAGTTCTATGATTCAATGTTGCAAGGACAGATGCTAAATTCTTGAAGTACCTCTTCAGAAAATTGAGATTAGAATTGCTCGTCTGTCAACCTGGATTTAACATTGGTAGCTCCGCAAACCTATTCATAATAGAGTGATCTGGGATGAGGTTGAAGAGAACAACCTGAATCTCTACAAAGGTGTGAATTGGAAACCATTTCTCTAAAAACAAGTACTGCATACGATTTTTGGACGAGGAGGTCAAGAGGCTGATACAAGTACTTAGAGCTTCAGAGGGAGTCAGATCTTCACTTGTTGTAATGCATGATTCTCTGAGATAGAGAGATACGAGGTGAAAGCCCTTGTTCATCTTTGAAATTGAGATGAGACGTCATGTTGAGAGACTCCATGACGACAGGCCCCAGGGTCTAACTTCAGAAGAACCCCTAGCACCCGCAGTGTGGCTTAAAGGGGGGGGTGTTGGAAATAAGCCACACCCGGACTGACGATGGGCTGGCCACAAGGGCCAGTAGCTAAGTTAATAGAGCACTCCTGCTACAAATGGAAGCTCCTAGTATATGCTCTAAGCCAGTTCAGGTGTGAGCCAAAGGAAATTCACCTTATGGCTATAAAACACATATTGAGATATCTTCACGGCACTATTGGATAAGGTCTTCTTTACAGAAAAGACCAACTAGATCAACCTGGAAACTTTAATTCAGATTGGGCTATGATCTCTTGGATCTACAGAAAACAGTCTTTTTTAGCACAAAGCTCGACAAAAGCTGATTACATTGCAGCCTCTATGGGTGCAAGAGAAGCAGTTTGGCTTCGTAAAATTGCTTGAGGGACTCCTTGACCTAAGCACATTGAGATCCCCTATCTTTATGTAAGAGATATGGTGGAAAGAAAAGTAATCCAGTTGGAGTATATTAGTTCAAATGTTTAAACAGTGGACATACTCAACAACCTCTCTCCAGAGTTAAGGTTAAACTCTTTGAAAAGAAAACTTGGTATGTAATTTGATATCATATTTGAAATTCAAATTGTTTATAAGTTGTACTAATATATAAAGATGTTTAATGTGTAAACTCTTTTGTCATGTGTGTGACTCCATGACTTTATGGGCCTACTCCCCCTGTGTACATTATTGAAAGGTAACGATCTTTCTAATAATGAACACTTGTATTTGACATTGTAAAGTGACGACTCTACAATGATAAACTATCATGATAGATATCATGTGACTTGATATCTGTGGACATGTCATGATAGTATCTCTTGGACACTTTGATGGATATCATGGGACTTGATATCATGAAGATCATTGTGATCCTTAAGAGATAATCATGGTGGATATTTATATCCGTGGATATGCCATGAATTATGGTAGACATCATGTGACTTGATGTCAGTGCACATACCATAATGAAGATGTGTTATGAAGAATGTCATGTGACTTGACACTTTCAAAAGCATACCATATCTTCTGATATCACGAGTTAGGTGATATCACTTTAAACTTGATGGAGGTTATCTTCCCTAGCTAAGAGGGAGTGTTGAATAGTGAAGATGTGTTATGAAGAATGTCATGTGACTTGACACTTTCAGAAGCATACCATATCTTCTGATATCACGAGTTAGGTGATATCACTTTAAACTTGATGGAGGTTATCTTCCCTAGCTAAGAGGGAGTGTTGAATAGTGAAGATGTGTTATAAATAATGTCATGAGACTTGGCACTTTTATATCTTCTGATATCATGAGTCAGGTGATATCATTATGTACTTGATTGGAGTTCTCTTCCCTAGCTAAGAGGGAGTGTTGAAAACTGGTAGCTTCGGTCAGAGATCAATAACGATTGCTTTCTTGCATTATCATTATTGATATCAAATCTCCTAAGCTTAATCTACTTTGATTAAATCGGATTCTTATATATGTCTTGATTTATAAGTAATCGTCGGCTTTGTTAAAAGTCAGAAGGTTTAAAATTAAGAAACTTATCAATCAAAGGTCACGTCTTTTCTCACCCATATATAATGGGAGTTTGTGATCTTCAAAGCAGCATATCGAAATCCATAAATGTTCTGCTCTTGTCGATCAAATACCATTAAGCAACTATTCAGACTTACAAATTCATATCTGATCGCTAACGTCAACAACAATAAATGAAAAATAGGCCCGCATACATCTGAATGAATCGTATCAAAATCCCTCTTGATATGTGTTCACTGCTAGAAAAAACAATCTTAGCGTGTTTGTTGGGTGTGCAACCTTTGCACTCCAATCTTCTCTATATTGAAGTTTGACAATCCTTGCCACATATCCTTTAAAAGAGATAGAGCTCCATAGTGCAAGTGACCATGTCCCATGTGCCAATGCTCACACAATTTGTCATTATCAAGTACAAGGCTTCATGTTTAATTGAATTAGCAATCAACCTATAAAGATCACCCTCTCGCAAGCCTCTGGCCAATATTTAACTAGGTTCATGCCTATGATTTTTAATGATAAATTGTTGATCATCAAACTCTACCAGACACATAAGATCATGTCATAGCTGATACTGAAAGAGGTTGTTTGTAAATCCATAAATATATAAAATATCATGAAGTTCAAGAACATCACCCGAAGGCATGTAGCAAGAAATAGTTTTAGTCCCTATAACAAGACATATAGCATCATCACCAAGCTCTACTTGTATATTGTCTTCTGCTGCTAAAGTCTATTGAAAACCTTATTATTGAAGGTCATCTGTCTTGATGCTCCACTACTCACATACCACCCTACATTAGAAATGGTGTTAGTGGATAAGCATGACACCATGGAGAAGATTGTCTCAAGTCTGAATGAAATCTCATCCACTGTTGAAGCTTCTACACTCCCTGCAAACTACTTCTACTATTGCTTCTTGTCCTTCACCTTTTTCTTCTCAAGACATTAAGAAGCATAGCAGCAATTCTTGTGGCATTTGAAAACTTGATATGGATCAAGTCTTTCTTCCCTTCTTGAGAAGAATTTGTGAGAGAATTTGAGTCCTTTCACTTCTAACCTTTCCCAAGTCCTTTCTTGGCACCTTTCCTCATCTACCTGATCAGGGCTTGGATCTGACAATCTTTCATTCTAACTAAAATAAGTTCAAGTCTAGTTTCTTTCTAGATAAAATCATCCCAAAGCTTCTCATAAGTGGGAAGCTTCTCATGAGCACAAACTCCCTGAACAAACAAATCCCAAGGTGGAGAGAACCCATTTAAAGCATCAGCACCAACTCTTCATCCTCCACCTTTACCTCAACTGTAACAAGCTCATTGTGAAGTTCAGTGATCTTCAATAGGAAGGTGGCTAACTTTGTCACTATAAATGAGGAATGGAGCTTGTTCTTCAGTAGCATCTAATGGAGATATCTACACAGTACACTCTAATATAGAGTGATCAAAGAATCATGCATCTCCTTCATTGTCCTCTTCTCTGCAGTGTGAAGGATCAAATGATTCACTCGGCCATCCTTTTGTTATGTTCAACCAGTTCAATAGGATCAACAAGAGCTGCAATCTTGGTGTCCGCATAGACCCAACAATCAACTTCTTCCAATAGCATCTGCAATCTGTACTTCCAAGAGATAAAGTTGGAAGCGCCCTCTAGGTGGTTACACTCTTTAAGACATAGACCAGTCATGTTTGTAGCTACTAGAACACACTAAAAGTTAAACTAATGATCTGAAAGTAGATCACTTTAGGTGGACAATGGGGTTGACGCTGCAAGTTCATGTGCAGCAATTAATATGACACCTATAGAAAGACTTAGTAGAGCTACGAGTCCACTTGTAGCAAAGGTCATAGGCAATAAGACTACTACCAAATCACCTGCAACAGCATGAGTGACATGGGTCACTCCATTCATTATATTTGCACTAGTTATCAACAAATATTTGTAGCAATATTGTAGGTTATGGTGGCCAAGGCATAGGGCTACTTGCAACAGCATTGTTGGGCTGAAAAGCACAAGCATTGGGCAAACCAGGGCTGCAAGTGATCGAGTGAGTTGGCATCATCCAACAAGAATGAAATGCCACATGGAGGTGTGTAGTTGGCAAGAGCAAAGAGAGTGAGGTGGCAATTTAAAGGTGACAATTCACTTCCCGTACAACCATTTGCATCTTGCTGGATAGCCAGAAGATAGGGCAGCCATTAACTTTTTGGAAAAATTTGGCAATTATTTTGACAGTTGCTTTTGTGGCCCATACTGGATGGTGTTTAGCATTTCACATCCTTTTCCATTCCCATGCATGCTCATTCCTCTTCCTAGGGTGGATGAATCATCTTGCTAGGTGTCTTTCTACAAGCGCAATTAACCTGCTAGGGCAGCTATTTCGTTCCTGGGCAAGGTCACACCTTGCCCTGTTGTTGGTTGTGGCTGTATTATTGGCAACAATGGCTAAGGCAGCAACTATTTACATTTTGGACAACAAATCTGAATGGGTGGAAGGTGAAGACAAGGCAAAAGATGGATCAATTGGGAGGGAAGAAGATTGACTATCATATGGTCTATGAAGTGATACAAACAGGGGTCCCAACTTTTTGTTCCCTTTGGCAGAGTTAGTGAGCAGGCTAGTTGTGTGAGAGTCGAAGATTTTGAAAGCTGACAGTGCTGGAGATTGGATAGAGCTAGCTGTGTGACTGGTAGAGTGTTGGAGTCATGCAGAGTTGGCTGCATTTGTTGGAACCTTCCATTGCTGGAGAATGAGTTGTATCTTCCAAAGCCATATCTTAGCAAAGTTGGTGAGCAAGGTGGCTGTTTGAGAGCTACGTAATTGTGGGCTGACAATGCTAAGAGTCCTTGAATGAACTTTACATTCATTTAACTCACAGATTGTCAAAGCTATGGGAAGCCTGAGCAAAGCTTGGAGCATTTATTATAGGCAGAGGTGGAGGGAAAGGCATGATAGTAGAGCCATATGCAAGCCAGCAATGGTAGAGCTAGTTGGTTTACAGAGGGCAAAATCCTTGAGATTGACTAGATAGCCGAGTCTAGTTGGTAGAGGATGTTGAAGGAAGGAGAAGCATGTTGCTGCAAATGTGGCAAAATAGTACCTTTCCAGCATTCCATTCAGCAAAGGTTGCATGCGGAGTCACTTGGGATTGTTGCAACATGTTTTTGGAATGCCACAAGTGGGCAGCAAAACTTTTCCGTGGAAGTATTGTCCTTCACTCTCCATTGCTATGAGTAGAGCTGCAAGTCATGATCCATTTCATGACAGTTTGTAATTTGGGTAATGTAAGTCCCATAGAGGTTATGTAAAACTGTTGTACATTGTGAATTAGTGGCACAAGGAGCATTGCTTGCCCTTCTAGGAGTTTTCTTCCCTTTTGAGGGTTTCTCTCAAGTTCAGTTTTATGTTGCATATTATTTTGTGTGTGATGGCAGTTTATGTTCTGCATTTGAGATGTTCTGTTTTATTTCTTTAATGCACATGTTTAGGCATCCATTAGAGATGATTGAGTGCACATAGAGGGAGGTTGAAATGTCTCATTTAAAATCCACAAGTCAATGTACAAGAACGCTGGACAGCTGCCCCAAGTTTATGAATCATCAACTAAAAAAATCAGCTAAAAATAAAAAGAAATAAAAAGTCTATCAAATATGCAAATCAACACTCCAATCACTGAAGCAACTAGGGTAGCACAGCCTACAACCTCTCAAAGGTCCAGATTACTTCTATCACTAAAGGGCACCTAAATCTTCTGGCAGCTCCCTCTCACAAAAACCAGCACATTCCATTTACAGACCTTGAAGATTTCAATTACTATGTTCTAATACCATGTTAAAACTTCAGACCATGGTAAGCAGATTTTGCACTCTGAAAAATAATCCTAGCTGCAATTTGAAATTTCAATCAAACAGCAGAGCTGATTACAATAACCTACAAAGACACTGCTAAAGATACAAACAATAAACGATAAAAAAACTGTTGTTTATTAATCTGAAACTGAATCATGCTCAAACATTGCTCTTCCGTATTCTATATTTTTTCCCTACTGCTAAGTTATGTGCCAAAGATCTCTTTTGAAGACTAAGATATTCTTCTAGGCTTTACAAAAACTAAAGCAAAAAAAAGCTAAATAAAACAAAAACAGCTTATCTCCATGAATTTAGAATTCCTCTAGATATACAAAAAGCTAAAAAGTAAAAAGGATAGAAGTGTCCAATGTTCAGATAAAAATAGATACTAAAACTAAAAATTAAAGCTGAAAGCTGCTTTCAGTGCCCAGCTGTAAGAAAACAGCAACCAAGCAACATACTTGAAAAGCCAACCATTCTGTTATAATCATATACAATAATTTGATGTTCTATTTAGTATATTGTGTCAGTTTCTCTTAAGTGGTGTGCTATGTTACTAAGATGACTAGTGCATATATTTCCATGTAGAAATTACCACTCTACAAAGTGCACTTATCCATGAATCCAAACACATAACTGTATAAATGCACCATATCGCTTTAACTATGTCCTAGAGGAAATCATATCTAAAGAAGGATTATGGAATGTGATATATGCAAAAGTCAGCAAAGAATCAGAACATTATGGAAAAGGATATTATGCAATGCTCAGGGAGAAGGTGGCAGGCATTCATACATCCCAACAATAATCACATCAATCAATGCCCTTTTCAACCAATAAGCAGATTATTTAACTACAGATTATGTAGAGTAGATCTACTACCATATATTTGCATCTATTTACATATAATCTTATAAATATGGGGGTAAAGGAAACAAGAATTGTATGAAAAATCAAAAGCAATCCACTGGAATGTAAAACACAATGGACTCATCAAGCACATACCATATTTCATACAAAAATATCCACCTCTGCTGTGTTCTGCCAACAAAATTTTCTCAGAGACAATTTAAACAAATTCTAATAAAATTGGATAGGGCTACAAAAATTGAAAAAACAATTATGGAGCTAAAGGAGATTATGATAATCCTCACCTTGGAGATTGGTAAACTAGCCGAGGACGTAGGTGATTTAGGTACAAATGGAGACAGGAGTGCCAGTTAAGTGTCAATCAGCTAATGCATATGTTTTTCTTATGAATGGTGACCTTGTGATAGTCCGGCATGTTTCCCATTATGGAGGCCATTTTGAGAAATGTAAGGCATGTTTCCCTTGCTATCATTCACATTATTAATTTATCAATAATTTATTCCCTGTATGAGGACCTGTCACTATGGTCTGGTTGTGGTTGCTGGCTTGTTTCTATACTGGGTGTCAGAAGGACTTGTATAAGTTTTTGTTTAAAGACATAATAATCTGATACATTACATCAAAATTTAAGAAAATGCCCTCAATAGCATTCAACAGACCCTGCACACATCATTTTGAAAAGCATTGTCAGTTCCTGTCACACCACTAAAAAGAAGCTCTCCTGGATCCTCAACAATGAAGAATGCATTGGCATATAGAAAGACAGCATTCAAGAAAATTCAGAAATTTTTGCTGAAAAGGAAGGTATCTATAAGATTAAACACATGGTCAAATGGAGAATGGCAACCATACTGAAGCAAAGATATCTGGATGGAAAGCAATCAATGAATTCTAGAAGGATCACAGGGAACTTCATAGGCAGTTTGATACTTTCAATACAAAAATCTAGCAGGTTCTATCTATCAGCCCTAATACACAAGATTCTTGTGAGGCTCAATCAGGAGCTCTAGAAAATATACCATATAACTGAGCTATGAGAGAGTAGCCATGAAAGCCAAATGCCCTCACAACTCTAACGTCCACTGGCAAAAGATCTGCACTTCATATGCCATCCATAAAATTGCTGTGTTCCACTGGTGGGCTATCCACATGAATCTCTAGTTGCCAATAATTTCCAAAAGGAAGAATGCATGTTCCTACTGTATGTTAATTATGATTTAAAATCAAGAAATTCTAGAAAAAAAACATTCAGATGTCTTACAGCCAAGAGCATTTGGAAAGGTACCATCAATATCAATTTTCCAGGGAGGCAAATTGGACTTTAGATGTAATGACAAGTTGGCACAAAAGTATACTTTTTCTTTGACAGATAAAACCATCCCCCATAAACTCCTGGAACTTATGCTTAAATATATAGTTTAAAATTTATGGATTCTGAAGAAAAAAGTTGTCTTTCAGTAATGGAAGAAAAATACCTAAAGCAGCACATAAAACTAAAACCATGGTCATTGAATTCTGTTGAAACAGTTGTAACTACGAGAAACAAAATAATGAAGCTATAAAATCCAATATTTTGGAAGAATTGATAGAAGGCAAAAGTACATAATAGCATAGACCTGAACCTGCAGTTCACATTAACAATTAGGGCCTATATTTTCAAGGGGCATAAAGAGGCCTAGGGATATATGGAGCTGGTGGCTGGGAGCTTATCATAAACCTAGATAAGTAATTTGAAGATATTTAATCCTCAAATTTAGGTACCTTGAACATTAGATATAGCTTCCAATTACCCCTTCTCCAAAATGATATCCCCGTCCCCATATCTGATGTGTCTTAGTGACCATGATGGGTAGTCATATTGTTTAAAGTTATTGTATTTGAACTCTGCGTACATTGTCTAGGAATAATGATACTAGCTTAACATGAATCTAAACGAACAAATTTAGTCAGAGTATCAAGTTCTGTTGAAGTTTTATTACATATGTTTCAATCTTTTATAATGTTGTAATTGTGCTCAAGGATTATCTTTTTATTCGCTAATACATTTTCTTCTATTCTAGTCTCAATCACATGGACATATCAGAAGCAAACTAACAAGGACAATGTTGAAAATGGGTAAAGAGCTTACTTTAATAAGAAAGTAATCATCGCACCACTTTTTGAATTTTGGGTAGAAAGTTGCATCATACTTGTCACATGCTTGCTTTTGAACCTGCAAACATAACAGAATGCATCAGCAATGATTAGCAAGTGCTTTCATCAACAATGACTTGATTCCCCCTAATTCAAAGGGCCAATCATGCTAAATCCATCATGATTCCTATAAATGCTTGTAGAATCCCTCATAACAAGACCAGGAAACAAATAAAGAATTTGAACATTGACTTTTCAGATCTCCACAATTTGTGTAGAATGTGTCAATGGTGAAGATACTTAAAAAGAATTTTTGAAAAGAAAAAATTGGTTGCTTTGCCTACAACTCTATACAATGAAGCAATACAGAAGAGCCTCCAGGACTTCATCAGAAAATACATTATGAATAGAAAATAAAGATAAGTTAAATGATACATGGCTCTCAATAGCATTGCTTACAATGTGACTTAGCGGACAACTGCTTAATAATCTCAATCCTTTCCTTCAAACTTGTAGTTTGACTTCACAGTGGTATTTGCAGTTTGTTAATTGTGTTCTAATATATAGATCATACTGAGATTGTCTGATGAACAGAAATTTCAATTTTTTTGGTAATCTCACCCTGTGAAAGTGGCGGACATCCTCCTCAAATACATAAGATGGAGTTAAATCAGTACCTCCACCAAACCACCATTTCCTAGGAGCTCCATCTGCATCTGAATTTCAAAAATAAAACAAGCATTTCACAATGTTGCAAGTATATTGAATCTAAACTAAATCCCAAGATCTCCTCAATTCTAATTTAGCTGATTGGAAACTGAAATAGTGCATTGAATTTCATATTAAGAATAGTGACATGTATTTAAAAAAATATATTAGACAAAAAAAATCTTGTAGTAGCAACAATAATACAATCAAGATTCAGTTTGCAAGTTGTGATATACTACCTTCAGGAGCATCAGTCTCAAAATAACGATAATTGAAATGCACAGTTGGAGCAAGAGGATTTTTTGGATGCATTACCTGCAAATGAACAGAATCAAAAAATCATTTAGTGCAAATTGTATTAATTAAACACAAGCTTAAACAGATAAGAGGATTATTGATCCCTGCCGATCCCAAGAGTTGCAATGAGCACAGCTTGCAGACCAACTAGTATACAAATTAACCTGTGAGTGCTGAGTCATATTGAGCATGCAATGAGAATAAGAAAAGAAAATGCAGAAGCACCATTGCACATTTGGAAATAACAGGGGATAGCAAATACGGCTCTTCAATTCATCCTGAGCAGGGTATTGTACATGTGTGCACAAATGTTGGACATGCAATCCGAATTTGTGTATTCCCGTGGACTGAATTCAAAGATAGATTGTATGATATTGAGAATGTGTTAGGAACAATGGACTTTTTACAGTGTCCAATCATTTCTCAATGTGAATCTAGAGGATGAGATTTATAGATTCTCAGATCAATTACAAGGCAGTTCAATTCCAAGAAGCATTGATGTGCCAATTCTTTCAATTACCCAAGTCGAAGCTATGTGCCACTCGAGCAAATTCTTTCAATTACCCAAGCTGTTTCTTCTTGGAAGCTGAATGCCACTCAGCAGCTTACTAAAGACGTTTGCTCTGTCAGTTCCCCAACTTTGTTTTTTTGTACACATGGAACCCTAAATGATGATGTGTTGTTCGTAGTGCTATTCACAAGCATTGTAAAGTTTACAAGTTGTGAAACATTAGTGCTAAATAACTTAATACCTTGCAAATATCACTCGTGCTAGAGATCATTCACCCTTTCTTCAGAAATAATGGTCTCCATTGCATAGGTAGCCAATTACAGAAACAGAGCTTTGAGTTGCTGAAAAGTCCACCATTTAGCATGATCTGAATATTGCCGCTTCTTTACAACTCAAAACAGCTGATGAGTGTCATGGTGATTGCAAATTGAGATATTTTCAATGTGTCCATCCTTCCCTACTAGACTCAAGTGCATAGGATTCAAACATGATAAAAGCTGATATGCAAAAGGCTTGAGTAGAGGTAGTGTGCATGGTTTGAGTATCTCAAAATTGAACACACAATGTGTGCCCAAGTACAGAGAAAAACCTAGCATTAATGCATTCTCATGACTGTTGTGAAGTATGGCATGAGGACCATATTGCAATGGCTTGATCTTGGAGTGAGGACCTTAGAATAATTCTTTGTGCAAAAGCAACAAGACTTTGTCAACAGTCTAAAATGCATGAAGTGTCCAAAGTGATCCATGACATTCCTTGTACTTGTATTGCTGGCAAGTCAAAATCTGTGGAGCCTGGTTATACACTTGTCATATATGTCTAGGAATTTATCTTCTTTGTCCAATTCTTTTGTTTGTGTAATAGTTTCTAGAATTTCAGTGGTGCAACAAACAATGTGAAGAGGTGCCACAAGTTGGAACTCATATCATGTCAGAAATGGACTACATCCTATAAATCTGTGAATACTGAATAGCCCTTTTGTAGGCATGATGTGGGTACACCAAGTTATCAAGTGCAAGGATGAGCATTGTTCACATCAATTGAACTTGGCAACTTCAGGTTGCCCATCAGTCTCAGTGTGGAAGGCTATTGGTCTGTCAAGTTGATTATCAAGCATTCCCCACAAAGATTGCAAAAAATGACTGGAAAACAGATGATTTTCATCAAATACAATGGAGAGACAAACCCTAAAGTGTAATCAAATGTGTTGGAAGAAAATTTTGACCATGTCTCGTGCGTTAATAGTCTTGCATGCAACCATTATCCCCATCTTTGAGAAACAATTAATTACAATTAACAAAGAGTTGTGCTGATATTTGGTTGTTAGTAGGCCAGATAAAAAATCCATGCAGACATATTCCCAAGGGTGAAGCTAGACTCATTGAGGTTCATCAAAATGCTACATATGGCACATAACTTGATGTTTGGCTTAATGTCTTTGAGCATGTATCACCAATAGAAGTGTTGTTGAAGTGTGGCCAATGTTTTGTTGACTCCTGCTGCAAGGTGTGCTAGAGAGAATATATGTAATGTCCCCACTCTAGTCAGTTTTCAAGAGCAGTTGAGTTAGCCTATTTCTTGGACCCTTGTGGGCTGATAGGATCTAGTTAGAGGGTCAGTGACCATTTTGGTGGGTTTTGACATTTCCACCCCTTCAGTTCAGTGTTGGGCTCAGTGCAAGCCTTTGTAGTTCAGTGTTCGCCACTTCTGACGGCACGTCAAAACACTAAGAATTGAGAGAATTATGAATATTTTAGTGGTTAAGTCATTTAATATTATAAAGTTATAATTTGACTTTATAATAATTAAAAGCCACTTAAAATATTATAAAAATATTATTACTTTATGACTTAAATGTTAAAGTGAATATTTAAATTCACTTAAGTCATTTGTTTGGGCTCCCAACTATGGAAAAGCTATTAAATACATTTTAAATGTATTTTAATGCAAAAGTGACATCACTTCTTGAACGTCGTGCCTTTTTGGGGTTATAAGGCAAAATGAAGCAATTCGACCTCATTATGTGATTAATTGACTTTGCTTCAAACTCCTCTGTGATTTTTGTCTGAGGGCAAGGGTTTCAAGATTTCTTCATTGGAGAGCGACAATTCTTCATTGATTTGTGATTGTGAGACTGTGAAATACCAGTTGAATGGTTGCTACTGAGGGAGCTTCATACAGGAGTTCATTTGTGCTTACATCTGAGATTTTTGTTCAGTATTTACCAGTTTGCAATAAGGAAGAGGGTTTCTTCATCAGGGATGCCATCTTCATTTAGTTTACAGCTTTCAATAAAGTTACTTCAGCATCTTGCAAAGGCCGTACCATTTGCCTTGGGAGGCATGTCGCCTAGAGATAGGTGTGTGAAGCAAGAGGCCAAAACGCCTCTCTTCTAGCTCCTGTCTGGACTCCATCCTAGGCATCCAACCTTCTTAGCACCTTTTCTCCAGTTTCTGTGTGGGAGAAAGCAAATCCAGGCTCCAAGCATGCTATTTCTTGGTTTCCAGCATATCTTGCCTGCCATGTCCAGATCTGCCTTATTTAATTAATCTGGAGGTTTTTGGGTGTCTATTGTGCATGATCTATCTGTAGTGGTTGAATAATATTTAATATGATGGCAGTTTCCTTATTTTTGCTTTAATTTAAATTTTGGCAACATTTTATGATTGGCGCCCCTTCTACTTTTGTCTAAAATTCTTCTTAAAAACAATCAAAAACACAAAAACAAGCAGCAAACATCTAGGGTTGAGTTGGAGCTAGTTGGGCTCTTCACAATATATATATATATATATATATATATTCAGCTTATCATCCTTGAGAAATGGCATGGAGGTAGGTGTAAATCTTTGATCTATGAAGTACACCAAAAGATAATTCAGTGTTGTGGCCTCAAGTATAGAGCATTAGCAACAATGAAGTGACTAGAGACTGGGTCAAGTAATCAGTTGTGCTTTATTATCTTTCCTCTTTTTCAGCTTCATCGCTAGATGCAACTACTGCATATAGATCATCCACTTTGTGTGCCTTGTGTTCTCTAGCTTACTTTGTGTATGCAAAAGCTAAAGAGATTTGTTATCAATGTGAATAGTGATCTCCTCACCTAAGAGATCGTGCCACAATTCGTTTAGGAATTGCATAGAGCTCCTTCTCATAGGTTAAATGCCTTCGCATGGTGCCACTAAATGTTTCTGAGTAAGATGCGATAAGGTATCAAGGTTGAGTACAAAACCGAGTGCAAAAGCAGATGCATCAGTTTCAACTTGGGAAGGTTGACTAATATCAGATGTTGCAAGGACTTGTGTAAAATGAGTTCAAGTTTAAGGTCTTAAAATGATGTTGTAGAGTTGTCCACTAGAATGTTAACTTTAGGTTGCATGACTTGATTCATCAGTTAGGAGATGTTATAGAATCAAAACATCAACTGACAATAGAACTTTGTGAGTCCAAGAAAAGTTAACAATTCAATGTGGCTGCAAGGAGTTGAGGAGAATCTTGAATGATCTTGATCTATGTTGGATCCACATGAATCCTTTCAGAATCAAGGATGTACCCCAAGTATTAGACTTGAATAATACCAATGGCACAATTGCCTAAGTTAACTTGCGACTTATGATTTTGAGGTGCACCAATAACCTTCTAAGCAAAATTTTGTGAGTCCAAGAAATGTTAACAGTTCAATGTGGCTGCAAGTTGTTGGGGAGAATTTTGAATGATCTTGAATTTTGTTGGATCCACATGAATTCTTTTCCAATCAATGATGCATATATCGCATACCCGAAGCCGGAGAGTACTCAACAAGCCCAAATTTTTTGACGAGGCAAAAACTCAGCAACTTAAAAACTTGGAAAAATTGTGTTTTTCCTGTGGCATCCTCCTTGCACCCTCAAATTGCACCCTCCTTGCCCCTACAGTTCGTGTGCAGAAATAGGTAAATTTTGAGGGTTTTAAAGAGGAAAAAACACATCGAAACCACATTTTTATCTCGCACTTTTTCCATTACCGAGTTTTCCACGATTTTTGCCCTAAAATCGACGAGTTGCAATCCAAAATGCGGTGAGTTAAAGGTCAAAATCCGACGAGTTATCTGATCTAGCTACTTGCCTACTCGCGCGTAAACCCGAGAGTAGCTCACACGGCCTCCAAATTCGCGAGTACTCGTAGGCTTGGTGAGTACTTGTTGGGTCTGCAATCTATGCAATGATGTACCCCAAGTATTGGACTTGATTAACACTAATGACACACTTTCCTAAGTTAGCTTGCAACTTACAATTTTGGGGTTCATCAAAAACCTTCTAAACATGTGCCATATGCTCCTCTAAGTCTTGTTGTCGATGAGGATGTCATCCAAGTAGACAATTTGGTGAAGGGCCACATGTCATGTTAGTCAAATCAAAATATACTACCAACTAGTCCTATCGACTGGTTTTGTATTGAATGCAATCTTCACAATATCTTCTAGGTTGACTTGAAATTGGTAATAATTGGACTTGAGATCAATTACGATGAAGTATCATCCACCTTGAAGCCAGTCCACAAGATCATTAATGCAAGGTAAAGGAAACCTATTTTTCACAATGCTTCTTTGGTTCAAGGACAATCGGACTACCACAAGGTGAAGGACTTGGCCAAACTTCCCATCTTTTGTACACTCATATAATTGTCTACAAATCTCTTCCTTCCCAAACTGCTCTGCAATAAAAATGATTATTTGGTAGTGGGGATCATAGAATGAGAACAATTTGATACTTGATGACACAATGTATTGAAATTCCTTTGGACTCTTAAAAGACATCTCCATATTACTGTAGTGAATTGTCAAGTTGCAATTGTTGTGTTAACAAGTTGAGCTACAAGCATATGCTTCTTTGCAATCTTTCACACTATCTTTGGGTAACCATAACAAGTACAAAATTATGTGCAATCAACACAAGCTTTCCATATTTCTTTGCAAATACCAGTAAGATGTGGGTATTTGGAGGGGAACTAAATAATGTAATAAAGATAATTGTTGACCTTGATGAGCTAGCGAATCTCACTCATGCAAGTATGAGTTTCCAAGCAGAACATTACATATTTCAAGTGATGCCACATCACAAGAGGCTCTTAGATGGACAAGATACCATGCTCAAATGTGCATTGGCATGTCACTTTGAGTTCCCCTACTAAAACTTTCCTAGCAAGGCTACAAGTGTGCATCTAGTGTAAAGCCTCTGCAATATCATAAATATTCCTTTGACCTAATTTAGATGATGACATGGAGTGGTAGTCCTTTTACCCACCATCTTTGTAAAAAGATGTTTTTGTTCCTCAACATCAATGGGTGTTGCCTAGCATTGAGTTCAAGCAAGTTTCAATATCAAGATTTTTATTTAGCTCTTCAACTATGAGTTGCAAAATTTAAGTGTACAAGGTTTCCTGCACAAGAAAATATCAATCATACTAGTCGCCAACCTTGTGACAACTACACCATTTATTTCCCTTCCCTTGTCTTGCTTTGGGGAAGGAGCATTTGATTGAGTGTTACCTTGGCATAAGTGAAGGTTTTTGCATTGCAAGGTTGCTACTACATAGTGTGAATCGAGTGTTTCTTGAAAGTCTGCATTTGTGCAAGGGACCAGAAGAGGCTAGGATTTTTTACTTCATCTTAGATTTCTCCTTGATCTTTGTTAATATGCTTGCCCTAACATCTTTTGATGCAAGAACTACATAGCAGATTATATGTAACAATGAAGACTGCTAACATACTTTGGGGTTTTGTACAAGTCTATTTCATAGAGATTCAGAAATGCACAGAATTTCATGGAACTCGTTTGTATAGTCTAGCATTAACTGATCCTTCTCTTCTTTCAATATCTAAAATTCCTTGCATACATCATGATAGTGCTTCAAGTGATCATGATAGCATTCTACACATACCGCTTTAGTGGACATGGACCATGTGCCAAAATTCACTTTATTTTGTTGCATTGTGAGACTTCGACCAACAAAGCACCAACTAAGAAAGCTTTAATGTTGTGAAGGTGATATTTTCAACATCATTCAACTAATTAACATTGTAATAAGAATTTGATTGCCAAGCCAATCATACAATGCCTCAATATTGGCTTTTCCTTGGAATGGTTGGGTGTTGAGATTGACTTACCCCTTGAACAGATTTTGGTGTTGGAATGAAGAATCAGCAGCAGTAGAGGATGTTGCAAGACCTAAGAGAAGCAGGTCATTGAACTATAATAAAAAAATATATATTTTGTGTTCTTTCAAAGCTTCCTAGAGAACTTCTAAACTTCAACAAAAGCAGGTTTCTTTCCATTGTCGGAGATCTTGACCTTATGTCATCACTCTTTCAGATAGTCTAAAACAAAGTCAAGTTGTATATCTTCTTTGTGACATAGCAAGCAAGTAGTCAAGAACAACTAGGACCAAAAAGGAGACTGGAAAAACCAATTAGTAGAATATTCTGATGTGAGACCCAACAAAGAATGCCTTGATAAATTATTGCTTTGATACAAATGATTGGTGTACCCAAGAGTTTGGATGGAGGGTGCATTATAAACCAACTAAAAGATGGATTTATCTAATTAACCTGCAAGGTTCATTCAATATACAATGAAATATGAAAAACAATTACGCAAGCACCATTGCGCTTTCAAAGAGAACAGGGGATAGCAAACAAATTTCTTTATTTATCCTGAACATGATATTATACATGTGTACTGGTGCTGGACTTAGAAAGAAAAACTGAGTATTATCCTGGGCTGAATTTAAAGATGGATTGTATGGTGTTGAAAATGTGTTACAGAGTATGGAGTCTGTACAATGTCCAGCCCTGTCCCATCATGTATCAATAGAAGTCAAGAGCATGAGACTTAGAGATTCTCAAATCAGTTACAAGACAGTTCAGTTCTGAGAACTATTTATGTGCCAATCGTGTTACTTACCTGAGCCATTTCCTCTTTTGGAAATTGAAGTGTCACTCGATTGATTACTAAAGATTTGAGCTCAATCAATGCCCCAAGTCTTTCATGTTCTACATGAGTAGGCATACATAATGATGTGCTATTCTCAGTGGTACAAATATTGTGAAATTTCCGACCTTGCAAATATTGCATGGAGTTTGCTCAAGGCTTCAAATCCAACCCAAACATGATCAAATCAATTATTGTGTAAACAATTGAGACCAAGATTACAATATTAAAATCTCATAGTTTTTTATATTATATTATTTCCATTGGTTGACCAAAAAATAAATCCATTGACTGCTCATCAGTTTTATTAAGTAAATTAAAAGTTACAAAAAATAGGCCAAAAACTCATATAGCTTGTTTTTAGCTTTTACAATTGAGACCACAGTTCCATGCCAATTAGCCTAAAGCTCATGTGTGAAAATAAATCAGAACAAGGAGACCATAAGGGAGTGTGGTAATTATGAAGATTATTGTACAAGGAATAAATGCAACATAAGTTCAGAACCAAAAGAAAAAACTCCAAGCAAATAGGGCACACAAGAATAAGAGACACATGATTTTGTATTGATGGCCTAGGCTAAAAGAATCACTTTGAATATAATGGAATGAAATGAGATACAAAAAAATCATCTTAGCATTTGTACACATCTAAGCCATTGGAATAAGAAAATGTATGTTATACAATGTCCAAAATATCCCAAATAAGAACATAGAGATAGGACACCTTTAGGAGGGGCCAAAGTCAATATTACATATGCCAACATCTGACCTTAAGGTTGACTGTCCATCTATTGCAGTCACCTCACTCTGCATCATCCCCCTTGATGGAGGTTCCCAAAGTTCAATGTGAGCACAAAGTTTATGGAATATATCCTTAGGTAGAGCCTTCCTAAGGATATCTCAGCTGAGAAAACATGCTGAAAATCCACGAGACCATCCTAAGTCAATTGCTTGACACCATGCATATGTATCTCAATGTGCTTCATTTACTGATGATGAACTGAATTGTGAATTGCCTATATTTCACTCGGACTCTTGATACAAGCGATGCTAGGCACTGTTTGAGAAAATCTAGGCTTTGAAAGAGGAGTCTGAAGCCACATGAGCTCACACACTGCTCCATTTGTACTATAGTATTCAACCTCAGCAAAAGATAAAGATATAAAAGATTGCTTTTTTGTTGTCCAACAAAAGGGGCCATATCCCAAAGAATATACATAACCAGAAGTACTTTTCTGATTATCTAGATCTCCTGCATATCAGCATCACAAAAATTTGTCCTCACATGAACCTCTCCAGGATCCTCGAGCATGGAAGCAACATCCTCCAAGGTATGATTATACAACTTTGGTGTTTTACATGGAACAACGGCAAGAGACTCAAAAAATATGAGGTCTTGTACTGAATGTGAAACCATAGCCTCCTTTGACCAAACCAATGATACAAGGACCTCCTTAAACATGTGATGATCACAAATTTCCATATTGAAAATAGGCTGACACACAGTAGTACTCTCAGGAAGAGCCGGAGTTGAAATGAGAGAAAAGTGATAGATGAACTCTCTCAACTAGTATTAACTGCAATGGTAATCCTCTGAAGCCAACAAATTAGGAAGCTCTGTAGTGAAGACTTGTGAAACATCGTTTTGAAAAGCATCCCCCTCAATAAGATCACCTTGGGTGTCAAGGTTGAATATTCTGTATTATTGACTCCTTGCTATATCCAACAAAAAATAACTTGTAGCTCTTGGGTTCTAGATCATGATGGATTTCATCTGGATCATGAACCCAAGCATCATATCCAAAGACTCACAAATGAGAAATGTCTAGTTTATTGCCTATCAAACATTCAAATGAAGCGCATCCCTTGACCACATGAGTTGGGAGTACAATCAATTATATTTGTGGCATAGACATTGCGTCTCCCCAAAACTTCAAATCCATTAGTCTAATATAAATTATGCATCTAGCAATATCCATGTTGAGGCCATTTTTTTATCTCAGCAACCCCATTCTAGTAAGGAATCTAGTATACTATGTGCTGGCATGCTATGTTATGGTCAATGAGAAATCACGTGAACTCTTTGCTGATGTATTCCTCTCCTCTATCTGATCTGAGACATTTATTTCCCTGTTCAACTAATTATCCACCATAGCCTTGAAGTCGTTGACTTGGAAAAGGCTTCATCTTTGCTATTAATGCAGCAGACCCATGGAAATCCAGAAAAATCATCAATAAAAGTCGAAAAAAACTCAGCTACTGAGAGGGAGAGCTTCTTCATATATCCATAGAAATCTATATATATTATGAATGAACTCAAGAGGCAAAGAGGCTCTTTGAGCTATGCTCTTGGGAAACACTTCTTTATGGTGGTTTCCCAATATGCATCCCTTGCATACTCCACAATAGGTCCAGTGGAGTGAGTGAAGGCATCAAACCATATTGTGGATGCTCATACGTCACATAGATCTAAAACTGGTGTCACAGAACATCAAACTTTGCTACGATATCTTTATCTTTTGATGTCCTACACAATGGACTAGCTTCTTGTAACTTCTTACACATCTAATCCAATTCATCACAATAACCGAATGCCACATCATTCATTCCCTTTACTACCCATTTGTCCAACCAAAATTCAACCTTTCTGTTTGTATACATAATGTGATATAAAAATACTAGCTTTGAACCTATGATGGGAATATGAAGTACCTCCTTGAAGCTTGCATTACCAAGCAGAGAGTTCATCACTGCCAAAAACAATGAGTGTTGAGTCACCACCTATTGAAACACATTGACCCTGATGTTTTATTAAGTAATTGGAGAGCAATCTCTTATGGCTAGTCATTTGTCAACTCACTCCTAGTCAATCAGCCATTTTGTAAAAACTCGATGGGCCGCAACAAAGGCAGTGTGAATTTTGACCAGAAATTTCTCTCCACTGACCTGTTTAGCATGCTCCTCTAAATTCCAAATTTGCTATCAGCAATCTTATTCTTTATGAAAATGTTTCCCATAGTAATTACACAAAAGCTTCTTCTTAGAATGACCTTTCTCAGAGCCCTAGTTCCTAAATCTAGATCCTTGTAAGGAATTGATTATGTGAATCTCAAGTGATTTGACTGGAAGAGCTTGGTTTGAGAAGATCAGCTTCCCCGCAAAGAAGCCTGGAACTGAATAAAAGTTTGACACACTTGCTTGAAGGAAGGCTCATTAGGCATCTCAATGAAAAGACTTAAACAATGGAAATCGCATACAAAGTTTTCACATTAAGAAAAAGATTATTGAGCAAAATATTTACATATTCTTAAGTCCTCATTCTATCCTCCAACAAATTGGTATCAACACATATCAAATTGAAATGAGAGACATTCTTCAACACTATCATACTCAGCAAGCTTGAGAGTACACAGTTGAGTCTCCAAACAATTGACTTGAAAAGTATCACCAATGCTGAACAACTCCTTGAACCTTCTCGATAACTTGGCAAGATTGTTTTCTTATGTGCAATGGTACCTAAACTGATCATATAATGCAAAAGTGAGAATGCTGTGGATTCTTTCTTTGTTTTGTCTCCCTTTGATTTTAAACACAATTGAGATTTCAAGGTGTAGGTACTCATCAGCAATGTACATCCATAGCCCCTAACTTTTGTGAATGCTTTGATTTGGATCTTCTATAAGACGTAGTTAGATCCATGACACTTCTCCAAACTTAAGTTTGATTCCATATTCTTCTACAATTGTTGGTGCAAAATTAGCAAAAAAGATGTACGCCAATTTGTCAATCTTGGAAAAACTTGAGCAGTAAAAAAATTGGGCTGAAAACACTTGTGAAAGTTATGGCTTCCAAAATATTGGTCCACAATAGCAAAAATGCTCCCAATTAACCTATGACGGCCAAATGAATGTCAAATTTAAGCTAATATAGACTTTCCTAGATGGAAATTGTGTTGGTTAATGAAAAGAACCCCTATTATTTTTTCCCAAATTTGCAGATATCTTAAGCAGATTTTACACAATTCAATCATATGCACCTTATAGAGCAATATTCTCAAAAATGATATTGGATGAGATTGTCTTGAGACTTTTTAAGCACGACTTTCTCCTTCTTTTGACTAAAATCTTAGTCATTCCTGCTCTAATACAATGTGAAAAGTATGAATATTATTACAAAAGGAACAAATGCACCATAAGTTGAGAACCAAAAGAAACAAGTTCAAGCAAGGTACACAAGAAAAAGAGACACAAGATCATTAAGTGAGGACGAGTGGCATGGGCACAGAAAAGTATAGGTCTGAGCCTGAAGTTCATAGAAACAAACAGACCCTGAAATAATTTGATGGGGCTTAAGGGGGCTTAGAAGAGATGGGGATGGGGCCATCATAAATCCAGATGAGTAATTTGAAGCTATATTTTCCAGGAATTTAGGTACCTTAATTGTTACATAGTTCATATGGCCTTAGATTTAGGGGCTAGGGGCATTGTTCACATGAGCCATTTCAACTCATTATTCATATAGTGTCATTAACAAGAATCTTAGAAATCGCTAGCATTCCCTTGAAGACAATCATTGCTAAAATTCATTTCTTTTCGATATTGTCGAGTTTACATCCACCACTATTATTAATAGTCAATTCAGCTTGCAGCTTCTCTTTCCCCCCTTGTGGTGCCAATGGAACAGATCAAAAACAGTAAGAGCTTGTTCCGGAGCTCTTGTGTGAAGAGGCAAATTCCTAAATTCTAACATAGAAATGTGTTTTAATCTGTATAATAAATTATATGTGCAAAGCACAGGTGTCAAACTTAAGAGTGGTCATATAACTCATTCCAATAAATGCAGTATTGGATTGTGGCCATCAAATTAAAAAAATGTACACCTGTTTATACGAGAAGAATATGGAAAGAATTTAAGTGTATGAAAAGTGGTACATTCATTTAAAAGTGAACTGGTTCAAATCTCCACATCACAGTTTTAAAAACCTCCAAACAAAAGTTACATTTTTTTGGTGCCACATATAAAATAAAAACATTCTTTTAATTTGATCCTTAATAACTTTTTTTGAAGAGTTTAAATGCCTGAAATCAAAAATCCTATATGACTGAAGTTATTCAGAGACGACATGCTTTGAGATATAAATTCGATGTTGCTTTCTTTTTTCTAATTTTGCTAGTACGCAGTTTGTTTTTTTGTTTTTTAACCATGAATTTTTTATTTTTGAATGAACATGGTTACTATGGACGGTTCGTCAGAAAGGCAAGTTATTGACTAATAAACATGAGGTACATTCATGAGCATGCAACCCTGGTTTTACACCACACATGATAATTCTTTTATGGATTCTTTTTTCTTTAATGGTCATAAAAAAATTGAAGAATCTCCCCTTTTTCCCCACGGGTCAATTTGCTTTCTTTACCTGATCAGAAAATCTTCCTTCAAAGAATATGAATCCACGAGTCAAAAATATAGCTTAAAAATGTGTACTATTAGTAATTCCCTCCTGTATTGTTTGATGACAATTAATCTTATATATAAGTTTTTGGCTGAAACATAGTAACCAGACTCAGAGACGGTACAGACAGGCAAACTATTTTTTTATTCAGATTTGCACTCGGCACAAAAACATGGCACAGACTCAGCATTTTCGGAGAAGCACGAATAAACAAGTTTTAATATATATATATATAATATATATATATTTTAAATTGTCCTAGAATCGACCGAATTCTGCCTAACTCGACCACACTATGAAACAAGTCTACCGAGCACCCAATCCTACCATGTAACAGGCAAGTCCTGTTACTCTGGTTTCACTGATTTTCACGTAGATACATATATACCTCCCTTATTAAAATTCATATATTGTTTGTAAGAGTCTAATGTAATAAGTTTCCGCCAAAGCCAATTCAGATTGACAATGTTTTTAAGTATAGGTAATGTATCTCAGAATTGATAGTTAAAAAAGGAAAAAGGAAAAATGCTGAAAATTTTCGGCCAAGGCCTGTTTCAGATTGACAAAGCTTTTCAAGTAAATTTAATGTCTTGTATCTTATAGTTGATAGAAAAAAATGCTAAAGGGAAGGAAAAGCCTGTTCCACATTGAAAAGCTTTTTAGTTAAATGCAATGTCTTGCATCTCAAATTGATAGAGAAAATGCTAAAAGGAAGGAAAAATGCTGAAAACTTTCGGCCAAAGACTGTTCCAGATTGACAAAGCGTTCTAAGCAAATAGAATGTCTTGCATCTCACAATAGATAGAGAAAAATGTTCGAAAGAAGGAAAAAGGCTGACCGAGCTAATTCCAGCGGCGAAGAAAGGAATTGCGGCCAATTTGTTAGAATTGGCTCTAGCATTGGCATTACCGGGATTGGCAGCGCGGTAGGCTTCAGGGGGCATGGTTCCATAGACGACAGAGACATTAACCCCAGCCTTCTCCCAGATATTGCCGTCCTGTAGCACACGGCTGATGCCGCCGCCGCCGCCGGGCCTCGACCACACGTCCTCCCTAAACTTTGTGCCATCGACGGACTCCACCGCGCTGCACACCTCATCCTGCGCTTTTCTTATCGTCTTCTCGAAACGCGCTCGCACAGAATAGCCTTCCTCTTCCCTCTCGCGCAGAAACGTTTCCGGTTTTTCCGCCATGGCCGACTCTTTCTCAATCGCAGTTGCCTTCACACAAATGTTGCTGCCTGCAAACCTTAAATTGCGCCTGCTGCCCCTCCTTCGATTTGAACATATGCAATTTGAGGGGTAAAATTGTACAGAGATAGATAAGGCGCTCGGCATTTGGGAAAATGAGCAGCGATCAACGCAATGAAGTTGCAACTAGAACTACTTCAATAAACTCGGTCAACACTAGTATTTATCTGTGTTGGGGCAACCCGGTTTCAGTCGGTCGGAATAAATCTGTGTATTCAATCCGGGTGCGGATAAGCCCATGGTTAGAATGCCATTCTAAGTTTTGTTCGACAGTCCTGACACTCTCCCTATCTTCAGGACTCAGGATGCAAGTGCTATAGGTGGAAGTATATGCCAGCATGGAATTGATAAGTTAAAATTTATTTATGGCAATTTTAAGTTTTTAGATTTAGGCGAAATCTAACTCTTAAGACAAAATTCACCTATGTACATATGATAGCATGTGCATATGATAGCATATGCGGTCATATTGCATGGAAAAGAGAGTCGCGATGAAAGAGGTGGGACCTGCGACGACGGAAAAGGTTGTCGGACGGAAGGAAAGACATGATGGCCAAACGTCTCATCCCCCATGCCATTTGTCGTTTCGTCGTCGGGAAATCGTGTCAGTGCTGGTGGTTTTTCAAAATAATTGTTCGGCGTGGATGGACAAAAAGCCAAAAACGTGGCCATACGAAACGATTATTAGCAAATAATAAAAAGGGCCGAATAGGTCCCATTTTCGCCATTTTTGGATGGCTATAGTTTGGTGGATAGCGAGGGCAAGAGTAGCACCAGAGTAGCAGCCATGCGGAGCTCCTTCAAGTATGTATCCGCTCTGTGTATGTGCCATCTTGCCATTATGCCATGAACAACGAAAAAATGAACAGGCATTCGTTGCTCCATTAAGGGTTTGTTATTTTCAGTTGAGGGTTTTAGTTTTTCGTCTCCTTTCGTCTGTGTTTTTAAAATTATGGGGTTGCCGAAGAATCTATTTAGTTGAAAGGGTTTTTTTTTTGTCAAGGGTTTTGAAATTTTTTGTTCGTTTCCTCCCCGTTTGCTAGTTACCAAATTTTGCCCTTTCTAAATGAAAAAAGCGACAACCCATTGTAGAAATATGAGTGAAATTACTGAATAATGTTTGTAGAAAGCAAAATATGTGGGTTCTGCAATGAAATGCTATATTTCAAAAATCATGTAAAACCCATAATGTCGCCATTGTTTGCACTGTTTTTTGGAATGGATAGAAAAGGGCATACCGTGGCATTCAAAATCATATTTGGGAAAAATAGCAAAAAACCAACATCCAATCCCATTTTTGCCGCCATTTTGTACACTGTTGTTTTGGAAAACACACCGTCTCTTAAAACTCGGACTATTGTAAAACCCATTGTTTCACTACGACGTCTCTTCATGTTATGTATGTATCCATGTAAGTTCATGTGTATGTTTTTGATGCGTTTTTTCAATGTGCATAGGTGAATTTTGTCTAGCATTTTGCTGGCTCCCGCCCATTTGGCGAAAACTAATTGGGAAATAGTCAAAAAACCCACTGAAATACTCCACATTGTGTTTCCCAAATTTCAAATTAAAACATCTTGCAAAACCCTCTGCTTGCAACAAAATTACCCCTCACCTCGATGTCGTCTGTATTCTGCTCCAAATCCTCCACGTGCACTCCACGCTTCAGCTTATTTGGTCAGTATTCTCCTCAAAGTCATCCACGTGCTCTCAGACCTTCACCTTTCCCTTTCAACATGAACATAGGAAACAAAACAAATAGTATTTTCGCCTTGCTTTCTCGAAACAGAAAAGGCGCACATCATTCCCTTCCACTTTTCTCGTGCCACACAAAAGAAATAGGAAAAAACCCACATCCAATCCCATTTTTGCCGCCATTTTATACACTGTTGTTTTGGAAAACACACTGTCTCCTAAAACTCGGACTATTGTAAAACCCATTGTTTCACTACGGCATCTCGTCATGTTATGTATGTATCCATGTATGTTCATGTGTATGTTTTTCATGTGTTTTTTCAATGTGCATAGGTGAATTTTGTCTAGCAGCTAGCCGGCTCCCGCCCATTTAGCGAAAGCTAATTGGGAAATAGCAAAAATCCCACATCCAATCCCATTTTTGCCGCCATTTTATATACTGTTGTTTTGGAAAACACAATGTCTCCTCAAATTTGAACTATTGCAAAACCCACTGATTCACTACAACGTCTCCTCATGTTATGTATGTATCCATGTATGTTCTTATTTATTTTTTTCATGCGTTTTTCGATGTACATAGGTGAATTTTGTCTAGGATTTAGTTGAAATGCAGGTCTGATAATGTTTTTTCTGTCGAGAGTTTTGAAAAACACACTATCTCCTAAAACTCATAATTGGTAACTGGCAAAAAGCCCACATCCAATCCCATTTTTTCCACCATTTTATACACTTTTGTTTTGGAAAACACACTGTCTCCTAAAACTCGGACTGTTGTAAAACTCACTGTTTCACTACGACGTCTCCTCATGTTATGTATGTATCCATGTATGTTCATGTGTATGTTTTTCATGCATTTTTTCAATGTGCATAGGTTTTGTCTAGTAGCTAGTCGGTTCCCTCCCATTTGGCGAAAGCTAATTGGGAAATAGCAAAAAACCCACATCCAATCCCATTTTTGCTGCCATTTTATACACTGTTGTTTTGGAAAACACAATGTCTCCTCAAATTCAGACTATTGTAAAACCCACTGATTCACTACAACATCTCCTCATGTTATGTATGTATCCATGTATGTTTTTATGTATTTTTTTCATGTGTTTTTCGATGTACATAGGTGAATTTTGTCTAAGATTTAGTTGAAATGCAGGTCTGATACTGTTTTTTCTGTCGAGGGTTTTGAAAAACACATTGTCTCCTAAAACTCATAATTGGTAACTGGCAAAAAACCCACATCCAATCCCATTTTTTCCGCCATTTTATACACTGTTGTTTTGGAAAACACATTGTCTCTTAAAACTCAGACTGTTGTAAAACCCACTGTTTCACTACGGCGTCTCCTCATGTTATGTATGTATCCATGTATGTTTTTCATGTGTATGGTTTTCATGCATTTTTTCAATGTGCATAGGTGAATTTTGTCTAGCAACTAGCCGACTCCCGCCCATTTGGCGAAAGCTAATTGGAAAATAACAAAAAGCCCACATCCAATCCCATTTTTGCTGCCATTTTATACACTGTTGTTTTGGAAAACACAATGTCTCCTCAAATTCGGATTATTGTAAAACCCACTGATTCACTACGACGTCTCCTCATGTTATGTATGTATCCATGTATGTTCTTATGTATTTTTTCCATGCGTTTTTCGATGTACATAGGTGAATTTTTTCTAGGATTTAGTTGAAATGCAGGTCTAATAATATTTTTTCAATCAAGGGTTTTGAAAAACACACTGTCTCCTAAAACTCATAATTGGTAACTGGCAAAAATCCCACATCCAATACCATTTTTTCCGCCATTTTATACACTGTTGTTTTGGAAAACACACTGCCTCCTAAAAATCGAATTGTTGTAAAACCCATTGTTTCACTACGACGTCTCCTCATGTTATGTATGTATCCATGTATGTTCATGTGTATGTTTTTCATTCTTTTTATCAATGTGCATAGGTGAATTTTGTCTAGGATTTTGAAATTGGCATATCCTATGTTATATACATATTTGAATTTATGCCTGAAATTGGCATATCGTATGTTATATAAATATGTGAATTTTGTGCAGGGGTTAGTTTGCTCCCTCCTTAACTCCTGGAGAAAATTCAGTTATGTACATAACATAGGATATGCCCCCATAACGCATGGGGAAAGGACTCGTGACGAAAGAGGTGGGACTGGCGAGGGAAAAGGTTGTCGGACTGGAAGGAAAGACTTGAGGGTGGGACGTCTCATCCCGTGTGTCGTTTGCTGTCCCGTCGCTGAGAAATCATGTCAGCATCGGCGGGTTTTCAAAGTAATTGTTCGGCATGGAAGGACAAAAAGCCAAAAACGTGGCATTCGAAACCATTATTAACAAATATCTTGTTCAATGACAATAGTTAGTGTTATGCACACAGTAAGAGGACAATGTATTGAATTTGAGCTTCATAATTTTTAACAACCCTTACTTTCAGCAAAACACTCTTCTTCGATATTTGCCCAACACATTATTCACATAACAGTTGCATCATGGAAAACACAATGGGTTGTGGCTCACTTCTTATTTTTTTCAATCTCCTTGTTTAAATGTAAATGGAAAGCTTAAGGTTTGAGTGCACGTGGAGGAGTTGGAGTAGAATACCAACGAAATGGAGGTGAGGGGTAATTTGAAATTTGGGAAACACAATGTGGAGTATTTCAGTTTCTTGAATGTCTTCCAAATCACACATTCCATTGTTGTGTTTAAATTTAAGTTGATTGATAATAAAACTGCACAAAATAATTCCAAATGGGAAACACAGTGCTGGGTTTCAGTTATTTGAATCTCCTTGCTTAAATGTAATGGGTTGTCTCATGGTGGGTTGCTTGCTTCTTAACACCCACGGGTTTTCAACATGGAATGTTACTTGAATGTCTTCCAAATCACACATTCCATTGTTGTGTTTAAATTTTGCAACATTGAAAAAAAAATGCAGAAAAGAATTCTAAATGGGAAACACAGTGCTAGATTTCAGTTATTTTAATCATCCACTTGAGATGTAAAGGGACGTCTCATGCTGGGTTGTTTGGTTCTTAACACCCATGGTTTTATAAGATGGAATGTTACAAAATACTATGAAATTCTTTCAGATCACACCTTCCATTGTTCTGTTTAAGTTTCAAGTATGTAACAAATTGCATGCTTCATAACACATTGCATTTTTTAGCCTCCACATCACAACATACCCTAGCCCTTTCTAGTTGAAAGAAATAGTATTTTCACCTTTCTTTCTTGAAACAGAGAAGGGCCAATACCTACAACTGTTGTCGGGAAAACATGTCAGTGCTAGCGGGATTTCAAAATAATTTATTGGCATGGACAAAAAGCCTAAAACGTGGCATTCAAAACCATTATTAGCAAATAATAAAAAGGGCCGACGAGGTCCCATTTTCACCATTTTTGGACAGCAACGTTTTGGTGGATAGCGAGGGCAAGAGTAGCAGCCATGCGAAGCTCCTTCAAGTATGTATATCTGCTTTGTGTATGTGCCATCTTGCCATTATGCAATGAACAACGAAGACAAGAACGACTATTTGTTGCTAGAAAACAATATTTTCACCTTTCTTTCTTGAAACAAAAAAGTCCCAAGCGCAGGAAACAAATAGTATTTTCATCTTTCTTTCTTGAAACAGAAAAGGCCCACGTCATTCCCTTCCACTTTTGTTGCGCTAGACAAAAGAAACTTGTCCACAAAGCTAACCCGCCCACTTTTTTGCTTGGCAACATGCGAGAAAACCTAGCTGATGGCACCGTTAACTCCCACCTGACCATCGCCCAGACATTTTGTTTCGTCTGCCGATTTTGTGCCGATCGCCATTCTGGTGGGCCCTACACTACGACGTCTCGTCATGCTATGTATGTTTTTCATGCGTTTTTGAACAACTCTTTGCTACAACCGAAATGTCATTTCGCTTTCTTTATCTGATTGGAACAAATTTTTACAACACTATATGGGTTGCTTGTTTTTGAACACCTTGTATCGACACAATGCGTTTTCCAAATGTGCAGATAATGCAAGCATTTATTTGGTCGAATCAGATGAGGAAAATGAAATGCAATTTTGATCTCATGTTACATGAATAGGCGCTTTTTGTTTATGAGTTAGATTTCTCCTGATTGGAACAAATGTATTGCTCTCATTATTTGCAAAGTTGGAAAACACACTGCCTCCTCTCCGTTGCAAAGGGTTTTACAACACTATTTGGGTTGTTTGTTTCTCCTAAGGAGCCAGCTAAATCCTAGACAAAATTCACCTATGTACATCGAAAAATGCATGAAAAACATGCATGGATACATACATAACATGAGGAGACGTCATAGTTGGAAAACACGTTGTCTCCTCTCTATCACAAAGGGTTTTACAATACTATTTGGGTTGCTTGTTTGTTAAGGAGCCGACTAACTCCTAGACATACAATTACACCTATGTACATCAAAAAATGCATGAAAAACATACATGGATACATACACAACATGAGGAGATGTCATAGTTGGAAAACACATAGTCTCCTCTCTATTGCAGAGGGTTTTACAACACTATTTGGGTTGCTTGTTTCTTAAGGATCCACCTAAATCCTAGACAAAATTCATTAATGTACATCGAAAAACTCATAAAAACATACATAACATGACGAGACGTCATAGTTGGAAAACACATTGTTTCCTCTCTGTTGCAGAGGATTTTACAACATTATTTGGGTTGCTTGTTTCTTAACACCTTATATGGGGACATTGTATTTTCCAACACTGCAAATAGTGCGAGCATTTATTTGGTCGAATTAGATGACGAAAATGAAATGCCATTTTTATCTCATGTTACATACATAGGTGCTTTTTGTTTACGAGTTAGCTTTCTCCTGATTCCTGATTGGAAGAAATGAATTTATCCAACAAAATAATAATTCATTGCTTCATAGTTCTAGCAGAATGGAAAAATGGCACATATGATTGTTGATATATATACTAGTGTTAGCAATGGGTTAAATTGGAAATTAAATTCCCAATGTATAGTTTAATATGTTTGTTTATTGTCTGTGCAAGTTGTCATTTTGCACTAAGCAGAACATATAAATTTTATATTGGGGAAATTTGGAAGAAATACAATTATTTCTAGCACCAATTGTCTTTAATTTGCCAATTTAATCTATTGCTAACACTTGTTTTTCTTCCAGGTGGTTTATATAGGCGATGAAAGAAGATTCAACAAAACAAGGGTAGGTGAATTGACAAGGATGCTTCAAGAAATGTGAACCTTTTGCAGTAAATACAGGTGATTCTGGCTTCCATAGCTTGAATTGCAAGTGTAGTGGACGCATAGTAATGTTAATAATAATAAATGTAAGAACATAAATTGACATTTTATTGTAAATTGTATCCTAATAGGGTTAGTATAAAGCAAAATTCTATAGCATATAAATAGAAGTTCAACAAGGTTTTGTTGTAAAATGATTTAGTGAAAAAATATTCCTCAGAAGATAAAGAAAAATAACACACCTACCAGTTGAACAAGGCTTTAGAATAATAAGTTTGTATAGGATACCTACCAGAGTTGAACAAGGCTTTAGAATAATAAGTCTCAATAGCATACCTACCAGAGTTGAACAAGGCTTTAGAATAATAAGTTTCTATAGCATACCTACTAGAGCTGAACAAGGCTTTCTTTGTTGCAGATTTTATTTTAGTAAAACATATTTTATAACAACATAAAGAAAAAGAAAAGTTTCCATAGCATTATCTACCAGTTGAACAAAGGTTTCCATAGTTGAGTAAGTTTATTTGCCATAAAGTTGATCTTGGTCTAACAACTTACAAGTTACTAAAGAGTATTTGAGTCCACTACTAAAGGGCTGCTAAATTAAATAAAGTTTAGAACATATGAATATTAAACTCATATATGCAAAGTGGAGCCAAATTTAATAGCTTTGGCAAGTTGTCAGCGGAAGGTCCCTGCTAGAACATACACATTTGTCTCTTCATTAAGATGACAGTTTTGTATGAAGTTTCCTAACTGTATAAGTCATCGTCATCTTTATTATCTGTTGTAGAAAATACATGTGAAGCCCCAGTAGGTCTGTCTGGAGATCAAAACTCAGAACCAAAGCCTCGACATTGTTGTAGTGTTTGTGCAAAGGCTTGATACTTCCAAATATAAGCATCACTGACAGTTCTTTGAGAATATTTCATAGACTCCTCAAAATGAGCAGTTTTTATTTCAGCTACCTCAATACTATCATCCTCATCCATTGCCCCAGGATTCTCGACTCTTTTTTGTTCACATTGAATTTCCTGAAAGTGTGGGGGGAGAGGTTATGGTAAAATTGAAACGCATGCTAGTATGATCAATTGAAATAACGAGCTAGAAGTTGAGGTAAGTTCAATAGGTAGACTACTGCTCTATCTTAAAAATTAGTAACATAACAGTCAAAATAAAAACCATTAGAAATCCATAAACATATCTAGTTTGCAAAAGACGACACAATTGGAACTCACCTTCTCAATATTTTCTCTAATAGCATACTTGCAAGCCCTCTGAAAAATCTTAGTGATATCGGCTCCACTGAATCCTTGGGTATAACGGGCCAGTGCCATTAGGTCTACATCCTTTGATACGGGTGACTTTCTCAAGCAAGATTTGAAGATTTGATAACGTGAGGACTCATTAGGTAAGGGAATATAAATCAGCTAGTCAAGTCGGCCAAGCCTTAACAATGTAGGATTGATGATATCGGGCCTGTTTGTAGCAGCAATAATGATAAATATTTTCTTTGTTTTCATACAAGCCATCTCCATCAACAGTTGATTAAGGAATCTATTTGCAACACCACTAACATCCCCAACACTACTACCACGCTAGAAACATGCAAACCAATTATGCATCACAAGTTAGAGTCTACTTCAAAAAGGTCAAACAAAATTCCCAGTCATTTATAGTCAACCTTAAACTTTTACTTATAAAAAAGCAACACACTTGCATAGCAATAGAATCAAGCTCATCATAAAACAAGACAAAAGGAGTTGACCCTTTGGCCTTATAAAAAATGTGTCACATTAGCCTCACTCTCTCGAAACCTCATTGATAACAATTCAAGGCCCTTCACACCGATGAAATTGGCCTGACATTCATTGGTAATGGATTTTGCAAGTAATGTCTTTCCACAACCCAGTGGTCCATAAACTAGCACTTCTTTTGAAGGAGACATTCCAAATTTTTCAAATTTCTCAGAATGCTGCACTGGATATTGAATAGTGTACACCAAACTCATATGAATTTGTTAGTTCATATCTCCTTCAAAAGCAGGTTTTCTGCATTGAAAGAAAAGCAAGGCACAAATATAGTGAACCACGTATCTCAATATACCTCTGAAGCTCCCTCTTGACATTTTCTAACCCTCCAATATCTTCCCAAGTGACATTTGGAACTTGACAACCTGTCAATATTTTCCCAATATTCATAAGAAAATTTACCATTATGAAAATCATCACAAACAAACAAACTTAGGAATTGAAAATTTAGGGGCGCAATAGATCAATAGTTTAAAAATACAATCCCTACTTAATCGATATGAGAAAAATTGAACGTTTAGACATGGTTTCTAAAAACTCACAGTTCACAGACAATGGATGGGTTGCTAGAGCCCAATGCAGTCTGGAAGTGCTAATTAGTCACGACCATTGAATTTAGAATCTCAACATTTATTGTCTCATCTTCTAAGTCAATGACATCCATTTTTTCCCCAATATGCTAAAGTGCAGCCTCAGTGCACAAAGTTGCAAGATCTGCTCCAATGTATCCATGAGTATCCTTACCAATCCTTTTGAGATCAACCTGTACCAAGAATCCTAAAGATTAATATATATTGTCGCCAAGAAAAACAAAGATTAATAAATGCTCTCAAAATCCAAGCACTGGTTGACATTAGATCTAGAAGTACAAAAAGCAATTTAGGTTCTACAATATGTACATCATCAGAGAGCTTCATATTCTTTGTATGGATACGAAGCACTTCCAACCTGCCTACTTCATCTAGAAACCCAATGTCAATTTACCTATCAAATCTTCCAAACCTTCTAAGTGACAAGTCAATATTATTTGGTTGGTTAGTTGCTGCAATCACAATAACATGAGCACGAGACTTAAGTCCATCCATAACTGTAAGAAGTTGAGAAACATTTCTCCTCTCAACTTCACCGTGGTTTTTTTCCCTCTTGAGAGCTATGGAATCAATTTCATCAATAAATATAATGGAAGGTGCATTCTTCTCAGCCTCTTGAAAGCCTTTTGGAGATCGCTTTCGCTTTCTATGGCCAACTTTGACATAATTTCAGGTCGATTGATATAGAAAAAGAAGGCACCGGTTTCACTTGCAACTGCCCTACCAATTAAGGTTTTCCTAGAACCAGGTGGCCCATAAAGCAAAATACCCTTTAGGGGTTTCACACCAATTGATTTGAAGAGTTGTGGGTGTCTGAGAGGAATTTCTACCAATTCATGTATCTGAGCCATTTGTTTTCGTACACCACCAACATCATCATAACCTCTTTCATCTAATCTATCTTTATCCTCTCGCTTTACAGGCTCCCATTCACATAAAATTTCAATATTTGGAGGAACAACACAGTATTCCCCAAGGTCTGTCTTGATTACCTTAAACTCCACACTATGCATACCACCTCTTACAAGGAAAAGAGCATGTTTTGGCACATAGACTTCACAAAGGAAAAAAGGCAGAGGGTTTTACAACACTATTTGAGTTGCTTCTTTCTTAACACCTTATATTGAGACATTGTGTTTTCCAACTGTGCAGATAATGGGAGCATTTAGTTGGTCGATTCAGATGAGGAAAATGAAATGTCATTTTCATCTCATGTTTACATAAATAGGTTCTTTTTGTTTATGAGTTAGCTTTCTTGTTTCTTAACACCTTATATCGAGACAGTGTGTTTTCCAATTGTGTAGATAATGTGAGCACTTATTTGGTCGAATCGGATGACAAAAATGAAATGCCATTTTCATCTCATGTTACATAAGTAGGTGCTTTTTGTTTATGAGTTAGCTTTCTCCAGATTGGAACAATTGAATTGCTCTCATTATTTGCACAGTTGGAAAACACAATGTCTCCTCTCTGTTGTAGTGGGTTTTACAACACTATTTGGGTTGCTTCTTTCTTAATACGTTATATCCAGACAATGTGTTTTCCAACCATGCAGATAATGGGAGCATTTAGTTGGTCGAATCAGATGAGAAAAATGAAATGTAATTTTCATCTCATGTTACATAGATAGGTGCCTTTTTTTTAAGTTAGCTTGCTTGTTTCTTAACACCTTATATCGAGATAGTGTGTTTTCCAACTATGCAGATAATGTGAGCACTTATTTGGTTGAATCAGATGAGGAAAATGAAATGCCTTTTTAATCCCATGTTACATAAATAGGTGCTTTTTGTTTATGAGTTAGCTTTCTTTTGATTGGAACAATTCAATTGCTCTCATTAGTTGCACAGTTGGAAAACACACTATCTCCTCTCTTTCACAAAGGGTTTTACAATACTATTTGGGTTGCTTGTTTGTTAAGAGCCGGCTAACTCCTAGACATACAATTACACCTATGTACATCAAAAAACACATGAAAAATATACATGGATACATACATAACATGACGAGACGTTGTAGTTGGAAAACACACCGTCTCCTCTCTGTTGCAGAGGGTTTTACAACACTATTTGGTTTGCTTGTTTCTTAACACCTTATATGGGGACATTGTATTTTCCAACACTACAAATAGTGCAAGCATTTATTTGGTTGAATCAGATGACGAAAATGAAATGCCATTTTTATCTCATGTTACATACATAGATGCTTTTTCTTTACGACTTAGGTTTCTCTTGATTCCTGATCGGAAGAAATGAATTTATCCAATAGAATGAACGTTCATTGCTTCACAGTTCTAGCAGAATGGCAAAATGGAACATATGATTGCTGATATATATACTAGTGTTAGCGATAGGTTAAATTGGAAATTAAATTCCCAATGCACAGTTTAATATGTTTGTTTATTGTGTGTGCAAGCTGACATTTTGCACTAAGGAGAACATATAAATTTTATATTGGGGAAATTTGGAAGAATACAATTATTTCTAGCACCAATTGTCTTTAATTTTCCAATTTAATCTATCGCTAAAACTTGTCTTTTTGCCAGGTGGTTTATATAGGCCAGGAAAGAAGATTCAACAAAACAAGGGCAGGTGAATTGATAAGGATGCTTCAGGAGATGTGAACCTTCTGCAGTAAATACAGGTGATTTTGGCTTCCATAGCTTGAATCGCAAGTGTAGTGGACGGTTAAATTTCTAAAATTTAATATGCATTTAGAAGTGCCGATTTGTTTGAAATTGTGAAATGTTGGGGTTTTCATTCAGCTGTCATTTTCATGTCATTCTAAAGTGTTTTGCGGTAATTTGAAATCTTTCACCAAAAGAGTATATATGTGGTGCATAAGTTTTTTCGTAATAGTTCTTCTTACAATTTTGCTATTTGTATAGAATATTTAGTAAGTTATAAATGGTTCTTTTTTTAACATCTGACGACAATTTTGTAGAATGCTATTTCTATATTCTATTTCTACTCTTTTTCAGTATGTTTTGATTTGACCACCACACTGCAAAAAGATGTGCACATATAACAAGCGACTACTCCAAATAGTTCTATGCACTATATTAAATAGAACTTGTAAAGCCAATGGGTAGGAATAACTTAATTGATAATTTGGCCTACTCCCATTACTTGGCCCTAAATATTATAGACAAATTGTAAAAGAGCTATTAGAATAACAACATACATGGAAACAAAAAGTGACGAAATGGGCAGATGAGATGAAACGTCTGAGCTACGATCAGGCAAGAGTTAACGGCGCCGTCAGGTGTGTTTTCCCACCCGTTGTCGGGTGAAAAAGCGGGCGGGTTAGCTTCGTTGGCAAGTTTCTTTTGTGTGGCATGCGAAAAGTGGAAGGGAATGACGTGGGCCTTTTCTGTTTGGAGAAAGCAAGGCGAAAATACTATTTGTTTTGTTTCTTGTTTGCACATTGAAAGGGAAAGTAGAAGGTCTCAGTGCATGTGGACGACTTCGAGGAGAATACTGACCAAATTGAGGTGATGTGTACTATCCAATAGTGTTGTAGAGGGTTTGACAACACTATTTGGGTTGTTTCTTTCTTAACATGTAGGGTTTTCCAACATGAATTGTTGCGAAACAGAATGAAGTGTGTACTATGAATTACACTATGTGTTGAGGGTTATTATTGTCCCTATTAAATGAGAAATGTGCTATTTGATAAAATAAAACACCATCTATACATTTGTATATTTGCATTACAAGACAAAGGTTGGGTATACCGTATAAGTAAAGGAAGGCTTCAAAGCACATTGTATTTTTTGACATGAACTACACAATGTGCACACCTAGATATATTGGTCTACAAACCAGAAAGGGCTAGGGTATGTTGTGATGTGGAGGTTGAAAAATGCAATGTGTTATGAAGCATGCAATTTGTTATATACTTGAAACTTAAACACAACAATGGAAGGTGTGATCTAGAAGACTTTCATACTATTTTCTAACATTTTGGATCTTACAAAACCGTGGGTCTTAAGAACCAAGCAACCCACCATGAGACAACCCTTTACATCTAAACAAGGAGATTCAAATAACTAAAACCCAACACTATGTTTCCCATTCAAAATTATTTTGTGCACTTTTTTTTGTCAATGGTGCGAAATTTAAACACAACAATGGAATGTGTGATTTTGAAGACATTCAAGTAAAAACATTCCATATTGCAAGACCATGCATGTTAAGAAGAAAGCAACCCACCATGATGCGTGTTAAGAAGCAACCAACCCACCATGAGATGACCCTTTACATTTAAATAAAGAGATTCAAATAACTGAAACTCAACACTGTGTTTCCCATTCAGAATAACTTTGTACAATTTTTTTATTGAAACCCAACACTGCGTTTCCCATTCAAAATTATTTTTTGTAGTTTGTTTTTTCAATGGTGCAGAATTTAAACACAACAATGGAATGTGTGATTTTGAAGACATTCGAGCAACTGAAATACTCCACATTCTATTTCCCAAATTTCAAACACAAAGAACTTGTAAAACCCTCTACATTAAAACAAGGAGATTCAAATAACTGAAACCCAGCACTGTGTTTCCCATTTAAAGTTATTTTGTGCAGTTTTATTATCAATCGACTTAAATTTAAACAGAACAATGGAATGTGTGATTTGGAAGACATTCAAGAAACTAAAATACTCCACATTGTGTTTCCCAAATTTCAAATTACCCCTCACCTCCATTTCGTCGGTATTCTACTCCAACTCCTCCACGTGCACTCAGACCTTAAGCTTTCCATTTACATTTAAACAAGGAGATTGAAAAAAATAAGAAGTGAGCCACAACCCACTATGTTCTCCATGATGCTACTGTTATGTAAATTTTGTTTTGGAAACATATGGGAAGATATTGAAAAAGAGTGTTTTTCTTGAAGTAGGTGTTGTTAAAAGAGTACAACGGGAACTTCAAAACATTCACTTCTCACAGCCTGCATAAAATAAAAAGTGAGCCACAACCCACTGTGTTTTCCATGATGCAACTATTATGTGAATAATGTGTTGGGAAGAGATCGAACAAGAGTGTTTTGTTGAAAGTAAGGGTTGTTAAAAATTATGAAGCTCAGATTCAATACATTGTCCTCTTACTGTGTGCATAACACTAGCTGTTGTCTTCTTACTATTTTTGCAAAGTCAGGGACAACCCATTGTGTTTTCCATACTGCAACAGTTAAGTAAATTTTTTGTTTGAAACATATGAACATGTAGTGAACAAGACTATTTTTCTTAAAGAAAGGGGTCTCATAAGACAAGAAAGGGAATTTGAAAACATTATTTTGTTACAGTTAGGAAAAAATAAGAAGTGAGCCACAACCCACTATGTTTTCCATGATGCTACTGTTATGTAAATTTTGTGTTAGAAGCATATGGGCAGATATTGAAAAAGAGTGTTTTGCTTGAAGTAGGTGTTGTTAAAAGATTACAACATGAACTTCAAAATATTCATTTCTCACAGCCTACATAAAATAATAAGTGAGCCACAACCCACTGTGTTTTCCATGATGCAACTATTATGTGAATAATGTGTTGGGCAGAGATTGAACAAGAGTGTTTTGTTGAAAGTAAGGGTTGTTAAAAATTATGAAGCTCAGATTCAATACATTGTCCTCTTACTCTGTGCATAACATAGAGCGAATATACATACCCGAAGGAGCTCCGCATGGTTGCTACTCTTGCCCTCGCTATCCACCAAAATGTTGTCATCCAAAAAAGGCGAAAATGGGACCTTGTCGACCCTTTTTATTATTTGCTAATAATCATTTTGAATGGCAACGTTTTTAGCTTTTTGTCCATCCACGCCGAATGATTATTTTGAAAAATCGTTGGTGCTAACACAATTTCTTGGCGACGGGACAAGAAACAGCACGGGGGATGAGACGTCCGACCGTCATGTCTTTCCTTCCATTTGGCAACCTTTTCCGTCGCCGTGGGTCCCACCTCTTTCGTCACGACTCTTTTCTCCATGTGGTATGGCCACATATGCTATCATATACACATAGGTGAATTTTATCCACGAGTTAAGGAGGGAGCAAGCTAGCTCTTGGAAAAAATTCACATATGTATATAGCATAGGATATGCCAGTTTCAGGCATAAATTCACATATATATATATATAACTTAAGATATGTCGGTTCCTCTGTAATAGAGAGGAGATAGTTTATTTTCCAACTATGATGTCTCGTCATGTTGTGTAGTATCCATGCATGTTTTTAATGCGTTTTTCAATGTACATAGGTAAATTTTGTCTACGAGTTACATTGGTTTCAAATTCCTAGACAAAATTCACCTATGCACATTGAAAACTGCATGAAAAACATACATAAGAACATACGTGGACACATACATAACATGAGGAGACGTCGTAGTGAAATAGTGGGTTTTACAATAGTTTGAGTTTTACGAGACAGTGTGTTTTCTAAAACAACAATGTATAAAATGGTGGAAAAAATGGGATTCGATGTGGGATTTTTCCTATTTCCCAATTATGATTTCGAATGCCACGGTATGCCCTTTTCTATCCATTCCAAAAAACAATGCAAACAATGGCGACATTCCGGGTTTTACATGATTTTTGAAATATAGCATTTCATTGCAAAACTCATAGATTATGCTTTCTACAAACATTATTTAGTAATTTCACTCATATTTCTATAATGGGTTGTCGCTTATTTAATTCAGAAACGACAAAATTCAAAAACCAGCATATGGGGAGGAAACAAAACAAAAATTTCAAAACCCTCGACACAAAAAAATGCTTCAAACTGACATATCCTATGTTATATACATATGTGAATTTTGTCCAAGACTTAGCTTGCTCAAATTATATATAACCTAAATGATCCTAAAGTTAAAAAAAAACCATAATTATTTAAGCTTTTGAGAAGCGACGAACAACCCACTGGGTTTTCCATACTGCAACTTTACTTTTTTTTTTTGTGCAACTTTTGTTGCAAGCAAGGGCAGTTATAAAATATAAAAGTGACCGTCGATACATTGTTTTCTTATGGTGTGCATAACACTAAGTGTCATAATTGAACAATATTTGAAAAGTGAAGGAAAACCCAGTGTGTTTTCCATCGTGCAATATTTTTTGTGCATCTTTTGTTTGAAACATATTCCGATATTGAAATGGAATGTTTAGTGCATGTGATGGATTCTTATAAAATATGAATGTGAACTTCAATACAGTGTTTTGTAATAGTTTTCATAACAAAAAGTGTTGTCTTTTAACAGTTTGTGGGTTGCATGGTTTATAACACCCTGTGTTTTCCAACCTGAAAATTCGGATAACAGTTTGAGTGTCTTGAGAAGCTTTTCTTACTTACATTGTATGAATGTAAAAATGGCACCTACAAAACTTACAACTGTTAGTTATGGTATAAATTTCAATTTAGTATCTTCACATGATTGAAAATAATAATTGGACAAAATAATTGCATGTTGTAAAATAAAGTGGGTTACTTGTATAGCGTTTTACAAGAGTGTGGGTTGTGCGTTTCAATTTCTTCTTTTCATTGAAAAAAATATATGCTTGATTACTGCAAAATTGTGCAATAAATTTTTGAACTTTAACTGTCCATAACACTTGCAACAATTTTACAGTTTACAGGAAACCAAGGATACGTGCTGTAAAATGGAAATTGGTTCTTGCAGTGAAGAATGTCACTGACATGGACAACACACCTAAAAGGTTGTGTAGTATGGCATCTTCTTCGGGGCAGTCCCATTCATGAAACATGCATGTAAGATTTGGTGATTACAAGATGCAATCCAATGTATAATTTTAATCTCTCATAAGTGGTTATGAGGTTGATTGGAAAGTGGGAATGTTTTATTCAGGAGGCAGCAACTGCAGTACAGAGGAAGTCCCCTCGGTTTATGAAAATGGTCAACTGTAAGGCAGCGACGTGTTCGGTAATTGATTGTGAACTTGCAATTGCCCTTCCCTTCCTATGCATGAATCAAAATGCTTTTTAATTTTAGTTCGAAAATATCATGTCTCTTACAAATATTCTGATTTTGGCATATATCATTCCTTTGATTAAAGAAAATAATCAGGGAGATGATCTCGCTCTTGCCATAGTCCATGACCGGAAGGAAAATCATGCAGAGGGAGACCCTAAGGATGGAGAGGGATCCAATGAAGCACGGGGTGATGTGGTGGGCGGGAAGGTAGATATAATAACTGAATTATTGCATCGTTTGGTTGTGTATATATGTTATGCATTCAATTTGATTGAATATCAAATATATTAAGCGATTTTCTTTTCCAAACTTGTTGTGCAAGTTGTTGTTGAATATAGAAGAGAAATGGTGAATGATAGATATATATATATATATTATTGTATTGTAGAAGAATGTACCAAAAAGTATTATGATTGGAGAGTGTTCAACATGCATAGGTTTCAACATTACCACCTTCCTATTCTTGACACACCAAAGCGTGGCCGAGCTGTGTTGGGGGGGGGAACCAAAACAACCCGTTCCTCCCCGTGATAAATTGAAAGAGTACCTTCTAAAGAAGGTGGAAAATACAGAGTACCAAATGAATATACGATAACATCTGCAACAAAAGCATGTTGTTAGATGTGTCTATCAAAATTTTGGGAAACAAAACTTCCTTCAACTTCCCCAAGAAGGAAAGGACGAGGTGAAGAAGAAAATGGCATTATACAACACTGACGAGATGAAGGAGTAGAGAAGGCAAATAATATTACGATTTCAGGAGAGAAAGAGACAAGAAGGAATGGTAATGTCGAACTGAATTGTTAAATGTGAATTTTCTTTTCCTAATCTTTTTTGTTCGGATGCATAGAAGGTTCACTTAACGTTAACTTACATGACATGCTAGGGTGATGGTCAAGAAGTAGTTTCTTCCCACCAGCAGAGTAGGGCTCATTCGTTAGAGGAAGTTGTGGCCACGAAAGGCGAAGATGGTGTTGTTCCTCCCACCCCTACATATAAGATTCAGAATAAGCATCCTACACAGTTGAAAGTTTCAAGGCACCATCTGAAGAAGAAACAAAAACAAACGGTGATCTCCAAATCTTCTCTTTACTATACAGTTTGTTTTTCTTATTTGAATGAATTGGTTGCATGCATCTTAGTTTGGTGCAACGTTTCAATTCCTCCTATTACACAACAATGATGAACAATGAACTGCTGCCCTCAAGCAAGTTTTTGTGATTTTTGATGGTGAACAATTTCCCATGGAAGCACAAGATGATGTTTTTCCTCCTGACCCGTCGTCTAACAATGTTGAGAAGAAGAAGAAGAAGAATGAGCATATGCCATCAAACGTGTCAAGGTGCCTTGACATGGAGGAAGTAGAAGAAACGGTGAATTGCAATTCTTTTATTTAATGTTTGCTTTGATTATTTCAATGAATTAGTTTCATGCACTTGAATTTGAAATGACCTTTTTATTCCTGCTATTACAAGGCAAGGATAAACAACGAAGTGCTGGCCTTGACCTAATTGGCGATGTCGTTGCGATTGAAATGAGAGAGGCTAATACAAATGGACATGTGGATGGGGAGAGAACTGGCCACGAAGTGGGACAGGGTAACATAGATGGTCATGAGGACGGGGAGAACACTGGGCTGAATGTGGAACTGGGTGATAGAGATGGACATGGGGGAAGGGAGAGCACTGGCTTGCAAGTGGGAGAGGGTAATAAGGATGGACCCGGGGAGGAGGAGAGCACTGGCCTACAAGGGGGAGATGGCAATAAAGATGGAAATGGGGATGGGGAGAGGTGCGGCGTGCCATCTATATCAATATGAAACCCAACACACTTCCATGCTTTGTTCTTATTTCTTTAGGAATTTTTTAATGTGCCTTCAATTATGCTTCACGTCAATGACATTTCCACTGCAGGAAAATCTAGTGGATGAACAGATGATAGAGTTCAACGACATAACTTTTAAGGTCGATGATCACGTCGACCTTTGGAGGTGGCATAAATGGGTTGTGATAGGCATTCTACATGTTGTCGCTAGAAACGCTCACACCCACTGCTTGAGGCACCCAAAAAATTATGCGAGAGTCAACATTGTTGAGGCCATTGATGGTCAATGCTACGTGTCTTTTCCCATGCCTGGCACATAGACCATCACAAAGTGTGTGGGTGGCTTTGTCATATGGCAACTTGCCGAGATGATGCATTTTGTTCCAGAGGTACACATAAATGATATGTTGTTGTATATATATCATACTACATATATTGTTTCCATGCATATGTTAATTCTCATTAATTGTTTGCTATAGTGTGTAGTTGTTAAACCTGACACAGACAAAGCACAAAGTACGAAGAAATTTGTTGTTTCATGTTCATCATCTACGAGGGTTTGTGAATCTAGAATCACCTCCCCCCCCCCACAAGGACCCTAAGAAACATGGCATATTTTACGCAGGCCTGAACTCGATTGCAAGGAATAGGCAACATAGGAATTGATGAGATAGGCTCCAAATATTGATTATGCTCTGTGGGTTTCAATATTTCAATATTGAACAATTGTGGTGTAGATATACACCATTTGCATATGTTTCAACACTATGGTGTTATACATTTGATATGAAACTTTTCATGGGATTCTTTAATTATTTTATTATTGTACAATTATGCTGAACATATAGGCATGTATACTTATTTCATGTCATTGGAACAAATAATTGTTATCCATTTCATATCAGAATTTAAGAAAAATATTCTTGTTCACTATCTATTAATATGTTTGGAACACAAATTTTACATGACTCTTGTGTTGTCCCCTCTAGCATGTGTTGCCATTAATGTCAAAGTAATAAGACAATAAGATGTTCTTGATTGGTAAACAAGTTAGTATTGGTTTGGTAATTTAGTTGATGGTCTCTTCATTTCAGTTCTTTGACAATCACTTGACTTGTCATACAAGCGTTTTTCAACTCTAATACACTGCATATTGTTTCATGTTCACTCATCTTGCATATTGTGATAAGGATCTAAAATTGTGACTATATGTAAATAGAATTATGAGTTGAAACAGTTACGAAGACATTTTTTCTCCTCATGTTCATTTATTTATCATGTCATTCAGTTATAAAGTTGTAGTAAGATTATGTTATCTTGTAAATATTTCAGCTTTTCGGTTTGTATAATGTCCAGTCTCCGCGATCTAGTTATGGTCTTTATGTTCATACATGTTAAAAATCATCAAACATGCTTCATAACTAAATTTCTCTAGAGCTTGCACTTTACATTTGGTTATTAATGCTAAAGTGGTTGGTATGGGAACAATATATGCCACCATTTATCAATAAATTTGAGATTTAAAAAAAATAAAAATCCATGAGGTACAAGATTTGAAACCCATCAAGTGTTGGTAATCTAGTTTTGGATTGTGATAATCCATACAAGTGGATATAATGATATACTAATATTTGAAATGCACCATTTGTAATGCATATTATATATATAACTACCTAAAAAATATTGTTGGGTCTCAATCCTAGAAACATAGAAATAAGGACTATCCATGACTCACTCATAAGATCAAATCAACTTCCGAATTAACAAGTTCTATGCCTCAAGAAAAGAATGATGAAAATCAGCCTAATGTCAACAATTAGAAAGGTGATTACAATAGGCCCATCAAAATATCTCAATCAAGTAATGCACCCTTGATTCTCACTATGTACCTTCAACCATATGGTAATGACAAAAATGTGATTGGCAAAGTATTCATTTTAATGGTCTACCCTTACCCAAATGCCAATGACAAAGCAAAGCATATATTGGTGGATTAGAAAACCCTATTCATCCTTCTAGAAAACCTTTAAAGTAAGGTTTTAAGTCTCAATACTCTAAAACACCACTCTTTATGAGTTGTTTATCCTCTACAAACTTCCCTATTCATCCTTCTAGAAAACCTTTAAAGTAGGGTTTTAAGTCTCAATATTCTAAAACACCACTCCTTATGAGTTGTTTATCCTCTACAAACATAGTTGTTCAAACCTCTTCTCCATTTAAGGAGGGTAATTTACTACTAAAAAAATATTTATCCTGGAGTATTTTCTCCATACAACCTGAATTGGTTCCTCTATAATAGTTACTATACATAACTGCTGGGGGATGGAAAACACAATGTGTTTTCACATACTTTGCAAATCTTATTCAAAGATGACAGTTAGTGTTATGCACACAGTAAGAGGACAATGTATTAAATTTGAGCTTCGTAACTTTTAACAACCCTTACTTTCAACAAAACACTCTTGTTCAATCTCTTCCCAACACATTATTCACATAATAGTTGCATCATGGAAAACACAATGGGCTATGGCTCACTTATTATTTTATGCAGGCTGTGAGAAATGAATGTTTTGAAGTTCGCATTGTACTCTTTTAAAAACACCTAGTTTGAGCAAAACACTCTTTTTCAATATCTGCCCATATGTTTCCAACACAAAATTTACATAACAGTAGCATCATGGAAAACACAATAGGTTGTGGCTCACTTCTTATTTTTCCTGACTGTAACAAAATAATGTTTTCAACTTCCCTTTCTTGTCTTATGAGATCCCTTACTTTAAGAAAAACAGTCTTGTTCATACCTATTCATATGTTTCGAACAAAAAATTTACTTAACTATTGCAGTATGGAAAACACAATGGGTTGTCCCTGACTTTGCAAAAACAGTAAGAAGACAGCAGCTAGTGTTATGCACACAGTAAGAGGATAATGTATCAAATCTGAGCTTCATAATTTTTAACAACCCTTACTTTCAGCAAAACACTCTTGTTCGATCTCTGCCCAACACATTATTCACATAATAGTAGCATCATGGAAAGCACAATGGGTTGTGCCTCACTTTTTTTTTTGGACTGTAACAATATAGTCTTTTAAACTTCAATTTCTTGTTTTATGACACCTCTTATTCTAGCAAAAATAGTTAGAAGACAACAACTAGTGTTATGCACACAGTAAGAGGACAATGCATTAAATCTGAGCTTCATAATTTTTAACAACCCTTACTTTCAGCAAAACACTCTTGCTCGATCTCTGCCCAACACATTATTCACATAACAATTGCACCATGGAAAACATAGTGGGTTGTGGCTCACTTTTTTTTTCCTGACTGTAACAAAATAATGTTTTCAACTTCCCTTTCTTGTCTTATGAGACCCTTTTCTTTAAGAAAAATAGAATTGTTCACTACCCGTTCATATGTTTCGAACAAAAAATTTACTTAATTGTTGCAGTATGGAAAACACAATGGGTTGTCCTTGACTTTGCAGAAACAGTAAGAAGACAACGGCTGGTGTTATGCACATAGTAAGAGGACAATATATTGAATCTGAGCTTCATAATTTTTAACAACCCTTACTTTCAACAAAACACTCTTATTCGATTTTTGTCCAACACATTATTCACATAACAATAGCATCATGGAAAGCACAGTGGGTTGTGCCTCACTTTTTTTTTTCTGGACTGTAACAAAATAGTTTATAAAACTTCAGTTTCTTGTTTTATGACACCCCTTACTCTAGCAAAAACAGTTAGAAGACAATAGCTAGTGTTATGCACATAGTAAGAGGACAATGCATTAAATCTGAGCTTCATAATTTTTAACAACCCTTACTTTCAGCTAAACACTCTTGCTCGATCTCTGCCCAACACATTATTCATATAACAATTGCACCATGGAAAACATAGTGGGTTGTGGCTCACTTTTTTTTCCTGATTGTAACAAAATAATGTTTTCAACTTCCCTTTCTTGTCTTATGAGACCCCTTTCTTTAAGAAAAATAGTATTGTTCACTACCCGTTCATATGTTTCGAACAAAAAATTTACTTAATTGTTGCAGTATGGAAAACACAATGGGTTGTCCTTGACTTTGCAGAAATAGTAAGAAGACAACAACTGGTGTTATGCACATAGTAAGAGGACAATATATTGAATCTGAGCTTCATAATTTTTAACAACCCTTACTTTTAGCAAAACACTCTTGTTCGATCTCTGTCCAACACATTATTCACATAACAGTAGCATCATGGAAAGCACCCTGGGTTGTGCCTCACTTTTTTTTTTTTCTGGACTGTAACAAAATAGTTTTTTAAACTTCAGTTTCTTGTTTTATGACACCCCTTACTCTAGCAAAAATAGTTAGAAGACAATAGCTAGTGTTATGCACATAGTAAGAGGAAAATGCATTAAATCTGAGCTTCATCATTTTTAACAACCCTTACTTTCAGCAAAACACTCTTGCTCGATCTCTGCCCAACACATTATTCATATAATAGTAGCATCATGGAAAGCACAGTGGGTTGTGCCTTACTTATTTTATTTTCTGGACTGTAACAAAATAGTCTTTTCAACTTCAGTTTCTTGTTTTATGACACCCCTTACTTTAGCAAAAATAGTTAGAAGACAACACCTAGTGTTATGCACACAGTAAGAGGACAATGTATTGAATCCGAGATTCATAATTTTTAAGAACCCTTACTTTTAGAAAAACACTCTTGTTCGATCTCTGCCCAACACATTATTCACATAACAGTAGCATCATGGAAAACACAGTGGGTTGTGCCTCACTTATTTTCTTTACTGGACTGTAACAAAATAGTCTTTCCAACTTCAGTTTCTTGTTTTATGACACCCCTTACTTTAAGAAAAACAGTAAGAAGACAACAACTAGTGTTATGCACACAGTAAGAAGACAAGAAAAGTTGCAGATTTTGATATTCCATTTCAATATCCTTATACATTTCGATGAGAAGATGCACAAGAAAAGTTGCAGAATGGAAAACACAAACTATAACAAAATAGTGTACTGAAGTTCACCGTCAAATTTTATAATAAAAATATGCATTAGACAATGAAATATAAAAATATTTCATGTCAATATTACACAATCTGAACAAAATTACAATGCACATTTAATACTGGTCACACTGAAGACTATGTCAACCATTTACGAATAGGTATAATCTCCATGTTCTCAGCATCTAGAAGCATTTGTCGCACTCTGATTGTCAAGGTGGAATTGACAGCATACAATGTTGCCACCCTATAATTCTCATGTAGCAGCCTGAAGGAGGGCCTCACATGGTGGATCTCAAACCTGACAATGTGGTTGAATTTGAACACGACCAACAACCATTCCTCCACAGGACCTTTGTGATTACTAATTACAAATTCCCCCTTGAGGAATCTCATAAACCTCATGCTTAGCTGATCCGTATGATTGTGCCTCTGTATGATAACTGTTGGTCTAATGCACACCTTCCATATGCATCCAACTAGGAAAAGGTCTCGAATTTCTCGGTAAACAAACATTGGCCAATCACATAAATTGACAATCTCTATTTGTAGATTGTAATATTGAACATCCATGCCCATATGCGCCCAAACTCCAAAGATGATGTTAAAGAAGTGAGCATAATTATCATATTGCAAATCTGTGCAGTTTGGACCTTTTCTATTAATTCTCCTTAACATCTTTTCCCGCAACTTGTATGGGAGGCTGAGTTCCTCGATTCGAGCAAGAATATTGCATGACAGATACGAGTGGTAGTTCGTCAACCAACTAGCCACCCATGCTCGAGAACTGTGAGACATATTCTATAGGACTGCAACAACATGATGTAAAATTCCTAAAATGAAAGACAAAAAAACTATTTTAGATGGTAGACCTACATTCTCTAATTAGAAGGGCATTGTCAATGTAATGGAAACAGTGAAAAAATAAGTGAGCAAAGTGGAATTATTTAGATAATGTATGCACTAAAGAGATTGTACCTATTGTTTGAACTGAACGAGGTGACACGTGCAGTATCTCCAAAGGGCATATGGCAACACATGATTCGAACAGTGGGAAGAACAATGCCTGAAAGGAAAGAGAACAAAAATTTCAGCACATACAACAACATTCTCTAATTAGAAATACACGAAACGGTTGGTAAAAAATATTGAAAGTGAAAGAAATTTTTTTATAACTAAGTAACTGTGTATGGACGGTATCTTTTCCAACATGGAAAATAATTTGAACATTTTATTTTCTTGCAATCAAATGAGTTGAAGTAATGAATTGTACAAAATATATTTCTGTTACGCACATAAGATGCAAATAATCACAATTGGAGGATGGAAAATACAATGGGTTTTGCTTGACATTTTTATTTTCTGTAGACTGTAACGAAACAAGGTCTTGAATTTCACCTTCTTGTCAGTCTTAATTAGTCGTGCTTGAAGAATTTTATAGGCTTAATTATTCTATTTGTAAAATAGGCCTATTTTGGGGTCCACGACAACGAAGAAGAGCTTGTTTGAAGTGTTTGTTCCATAAGGTATTTTATGTTCCAGAAACCCATTTGTGCCAATTTTTACATACCGGAAATTGAGATGCTATTGTTTTGAAAAGAATGCTTGAAAACATGACTCTACCACTAGAAATGCACTCAATTAGCCAAAATCTAGAAATGCACTCAATTAGCCGAAATCTAGAAATGAGTAGGTCTTAAATCATCATCTACTTTTACAAATACAAAGGCTCAAGGCAACGCTGATCTACTAAACCCTTACTTTATGCACAAAAAAAGCTCTATCAAATGAGGCTTTAATAGAATATTGTATTCCAAACCTTCCCATGCTCTACGACCATATGAAACATGTTTAGAAATGTTTTCCCATGCTTTAGGAACAAACTTTCAGTCCCTTTGAATGCACTTTCCTCAGTTACCAACTTGTACGCATCCTTTTACATTGGAAATATTTTGTATTTTATAAAGACCAACAACCAAACAATGAATGGTTCGCTTCCCCTACATTATTCAACAAATAAACTTCTTAAATTATATAACATCATACCAAAAAATGGACTTATGTAAGAAAAGTTATTAAATTTGAACCATACCTTCCATTGGGTTTACACCCGCAAAAGACAATCGCCGACGAGGACTCCTTTCTCGAGCTTGGAATCCTAAAGTGAACAAAAGAATCCATAAACGAAATCATAAATTTCATGGTGTGGTACAAGCACATACTGGAAAAAGGAATCTGCAATACCATTTCCTGTTACAATAAAGAAATTGAAATGGGTTTTCTCATACTCACCTATATTAGATGTTGTATCCTCTACCACATCCATAGCAGTTGCACTTGAAGTCTGACATTGCATATTGACATTCAAATTCAAACTATTGTTCATGGACAATGGAAAGGAGTCATCCAAAGGGGTTTGGTGATTTGACTATTGTGTGGAATGCTTTGTACGTCGGGTTGGACGTCAACGACCATCCCTAGTTGCACTAAACCATGGACGCATGCGAACGGTGCTACTTGCAGCTTGATTAGGATCCATAATGAATTCAAACGGAAATGCATTTGATTTCCATAGGTCCTCTACAAACCTATCCACAGATTTTGCATATGACTGCACCTGTTGTAGAGATTGTGGTGGTGTATGCATCACTTTCTTCAAGAGCTCGTTAGTGTCATTCCAAAGAGACATTGTCACCACATGTTTATCATATACATGAGTCATAGAAGGAGCTTGCACAGGGGTTAGAACATTAGGGTTGTTTTCTTCTACGACCCCCTCTGACAATGTCTAGTTGAAATCTATGTTTGAATCAATTGGTTGACCTCCCCCGTCTAAATAAGGACCCAAAAGAAATTTGTATTAGGCTGTAGAAAATGCAATTTTTTTTTTACTCCAATAAAGTAACACAATTCGAACTGAAATTCACTTACCATGGACCACCCCTTCAACGACAGATGATATTTTAATCAAGTGAGTAACCTTGACGACATGTTTGCAAGTGTTCCCCTCCAAACTCCAAGGGTAGTCACAAACAAAAAGGTGCTCCCCAAATTTCTGAACAAGGTAGTGCATTGACCTACTTTGACTTTTCACCCAGTATCGTCCAGGATCTGTTTCATTAGGAATATAGTCATTGTCTGAAATTGCCTTGGCCCGCTCCACACTAGATTGCATATTTAAATATTTTTTGTTTGTCAAAAAACCATAATGCTGCAACTTTTCCTTTTGCCTATAGAATGGTTCCATTTTATAAACAAGTGTGTAATACAAATAGTCCATTCTCCTATTGCATTTTTTAAAACAATCGCACAAGTATCAAGTTTTTAGTACGCAATGGTGACTCAATGGTTGCATTCGTATCCTGGTTGGCATGTGGGATTAGTTTGCAATTTTTTGCCCACATGGCTGCGAACAAAAGCATCCAATAGTCAAGTAAGCCACAACGTATTAGACGTGACATCAAAGAATTTAATGGTGTGAATCATGCGAGGTGACAAAAATTGTCAACTAACCAATTCGACCTTCTCCTTTGCACCAAGTCATCTTGAAGTACTCTAAGAATCGGGCCTGATCGTTGAACTCCTCAAAGAAAGAGTTCAATAGCTGAGTGACACAATCTTCGATGTCAATGATTTCCATCATGATCATGCCAAGACTACGGAAGACGTCCATTGCCCTTTCCTTGGCTACATACTTGTATATATTCTTTAGCCAAGCCCTTTTGACATGCCAAAGGCATATACATGCATGACATTGAAAGACAACCCTAAAAGACAATACAAACGATATTGTTTACCGCTCGACTGCATGAGAAAGTGGCATTGAAAATGAATAGAAAATGAGAAAGGTACACAAATGAAGTAAGGGATGCACATACTGTATAGCTTGGATCTCTGCAGTTGCATCATCGGTCAAAAATGAATTGATTCTCCAGTCGGGCCTAACTCTTTTTCCAAGTTCGAGCAATACGCGTAGCCACGCAGAGATGTCCTCAATCTTGTTTCATGAGGAGACTACCCACGCAACCGGCACACCACTTTGTTGCTCATCGAAAATAAGGAGAGTATACAATGGGTACTGTAGAGAGAACAACTTGGCATGAGCATTGTGAAGTTTATAGCCAGTAAGATCATTGAAAACACGACAGACTATTTTTCAATGTTTGTAAGGCCTCACCTCATATTTGTTAGTTGCAAACATGGAATCCATCGAGATGACTGAATTGTGCGAGCAACTAACCATCCTATCCAACATCCATGGAGTCTGAACCCTGATAACAAAAGGCATATTGTTCCCATCGGGCCATTGAAATTAGAAGAAGTTTTCAAAGTCTTCTCTGCTCCACAGTAGGATACTTGTGGAATCAACTTTGTGTTTTTGTGCGTGAGTACAATGCAAATTTTTCCACACATTCATTACATCCTTTCTTGTAAGGAATTGATCTCTCTTGGACATCATGCCTCATAACAGAGGATCATTGACGTGTCTATCCATTATTGCATTGACACTGACATCCATGAGAAAAAGGCTTTCAATATAGATTTTGCACTCCGTGGATAGATTAGCAGCAAACATAGAATGCTTCTCTCCACTTGTTCATGAATGCCATGGAAAAATTCACCGTTTTTATCTACGTGGAACATTTCTTTGTAGATAATATAGGCAACATCGGGTTTTCCTTGCATAACCTTTACCATGAAGTGGTATTGACAACCTCGCTTTTGTATAAACGTCTTATGTGGTTTCTTCTTTGGTGGAGGCCGGTTTCTATTGTCTTTAGGACCATATTGACACCAGTAGCTACAAGAAAGGCATCATCTCATCATGTTCAACCAAGAGAGTAAAATATCATTCGGCCATAGAAACGAATGTCGATATATACAAACCTCTTATACAGAATTGTTTTGCTATAAGTTTTGTCATAGACGGTACAAGAGGTTGTAGGTTCTCTTATTTTATTGTCCAAAATTTTTGTTTCTACACCTTCAATGTACGTTTCACCATGAATGAACTGATCAAGTCTTGTAAGAGGAATTGCTACAACAAGGTTAGGGACCTTATCCTTGTTGACGGAAATAGTAGCCCATTCCAAATCGGAAGACAAAAAAGGAGAGCCTCCATTTTGTACATCTTGCACCTCCAATTCATCTAGCTTCTTCCATTTCAAACCTCTCCCCATTCTAGGAAATCACAACATTGGACAAATACTTAAAATTAGTGTGGATTGTGTGGAGAAGGAAAAAATCATTCATTAAACAGAGATAAAATGTGCTTGCATTGCTCTCACCCACATAAAACCAATAGGATGTTCCGACTTCAACCGAGGAAAATTAAAGGTGATAGATTCAATCGAGCTATGCATAAAATATAACACAAACACATGCTGGAAATCAGACAGTCCAACAACCCAAACACTATGTTTTCCGAATAACAATTTTTTTCTGCACTTTTCTTTCAATCATGCAAAATTCAAACATAACAATGGAATGTGTGGTTTGGAAGACATTCATACTATCCTGTAACATTCCATGTTGCAAAACCATAGGTGTTAAGGAGCAAGCAACCCACCATGACACAACCCCCTACATTTAAACAAGGAGATTCAAATAACTGGAACCCAACGTCCTGTTTCCTATTCATAATTATTTTGTGGAGTTTTCTTATCAATCGATTGAAATTTATACACAACAATGGAATGTGTGATTTGGAAGATAGTCATACTATATTGTAACATTCCATATTGAGACAAGGAAAGATAAAAACAACAAACTAATTTGACAAGATGATTTCTTTTAGAATTCACATATTCAGCAAATATAACATCAACACTATTCGACTCAACAAATATCATATTGAAGAATGATCGCAGAAGCACAAGGACATTTGTGATCAAGAAAATATTAACAAACTAAGGGATTCAATCTTATTTCCTTTTTTCTCAATACAAAAAATGGGGTCAAAGGCTCCATGGCTGCGTAGCAAAATTGTCTGAAAATAGAAAATGCCCTTCTCCCCCCTTTTCGTCTCTTTCTTTCCTCCCAATTTTTTTCTCCAATAATTGTTCGCAATCCTCATTAAAAATGACCAAGGTTGCAATAATTCATTAATAAACGCACACTGTTTCCATTACACCCTATGAATTCGGTCACTATTCATAATTACAAAATTTTAATGCATGTAAAGTAAAGATTCCATTTTTGTTGATAGAAACCAAGTTCGCTAAACAACTGGAGGAGCCGGACCCCATAAAATCTCTGCAAGCATTTCATTAAGAAAATTATTAAATTCGGCTCGCTCTTCCTCTCTATCTAAGACAAAGATCACCCTCCAATATTTAGTGTAGCTGGACTTTTCCTTCCATGCAAGCAAACGTAACTCAGAAACAATGTCGACTTGTTCCTCCTCGAGCCACATTAAATTAGGCTGAATGATTGGCACTGGCTCATTTTCCCGTTCCACAACTTCACCAGGAAGCACCATGTCGAAGAAAAACCTGGGATCAAAATTCTGCCACCTTAACAAAAATGTGGGTGTTAAGAAGCAAGCAACCGACCATAACAAAACCCTTTACATTTCAAGTGGATGATTAAAATAACTAAAACCTAGCACTGTGTTTCCCATTTAGAATTCTTTTCCGCACTTTTTTTTTTCAATGTTGCAAAATTTAAACACAACAATGGAATGTGTGATTTGGAAGACATTCAAGTAACATTTCAGGTTGAAAACCCATGGGTGTTAAGAAGCAAGCAACCCACCATGAGACAACCCATTACATTTAAACAATGGGATTCAAATAATTGAAACCCAGCATTGTGTTTCCCATTAAGAATAATTTTGTACAATTTTTTTATTGAAACCCAGCACTGTGTTTCCCATTCAAAATTATTTTTTGCATTTTCCTTTTTCAATGGTGAGAAATTTAAACACAACAATGGAATGTGTGATTTTGAAGACATTCAAGCAACTGAAATACTCCACATTATGTTTTCCAAATTTCAAACACAAAGAACTTGTAAAACCCTTTACATTAAAATGAGGAGATTCAAATAAATGAAACCCAACATTGTGTTTCCCATTCAAAATAAATTTGTACAGTTTTTTTATTGAAACCCAACACTGCGTTTCCCATTCAAAATTATTTTTTGCAGTTTCTTTTTTCAATGGTGCGAAATTTAAACACAACAATGGAATGAGTGATTTTGAAGACATTCGAGCAACTGAAATACTCCACATTCTGTTTCCCAAATTTCAAAAACAGAGAACTTGTAAAACCCTCTACATTAAAACAAGGAGATTCAAATAAATGAAACCCAACACTGTGTTTCTCATTCAGAATAATTTTGTACAGTTTTTTTATTGAAACCCAACACTGCGTTTCCCATTCAGAATTAGTTTTTGCAGTTTCTTTATTCAGTGGTGTGAAATTTAAACACAACAATGGAATGTGTGGTTTTGAAGACAATCGAGCAACTGAAATACTCCACATTCTATTTCCCAAATTTCAAACACAAAGAACTTGTAAAACCCTCTACATTAAAACAAGGAGATTCAAATAAATGAAACCCAACACTGTGTTTCCCATTCAGAATAATTTTGTATAGTTTTTTTATTGAAACCCAGCACTGCATTTCCCATTCAAAATTATTTTTTGTAGTTTCTTTTTTCAATGGTGTGAAATTTAAACACAACAATGGAATGTGTGATTTTGAAGACATTCGAACAACTGAAATACTCCACATTCTGTTTCCCAAATTTCAAAAACAAAGAACTTGTAAAACCCTCTACATTAAAAAAAAGAGATTCAAATAAATGAAACCCAACACTGTGTTTCCCATTCAGAATAATTTTGTACAGTTTTTTTATTGAAACCCAACACTGCGTTTCCCATTCAGAATTATTTTTTGTAGTTTCATTTTTCAATGGTGCAAAATTTAAACACAACAATGGAATGTGTGATTTTGAAGACATTCGAGCAACTGAAATACTCCACATTCTGTTTCCCAAATTTCAAAAAACAAAGAACTTGTAAAACCCTCTACATTAAAGCAAGGAGATTCAAATAAATGAAACCCAACACTGTGTTTCCCATTCAAAATAATTTTGTATAGTTTTTTTATTGAAACCCAGTATTGCGTTTCCCATTCAAAATTATTTTTTGCAGTTTCTTTTTTCAATGGTGCAAAATTTAAACACAACAATGGAATGTGTGATTTTGAAGACATTCAAGCAACTGAAATACTCCACATTCTGTTTCCCAAATTTCAAAAACAAAGAACTTGTAAAACCCTCTACATTAAAACAAGGAGATTCAAATAAATGAAACCCAACACTATGTTTCCCATTCAGAATAATTTTGTACAATTTTTTTATTGAAACCCAGCACTGCGTTTCCCATTCAAAATTATTTTTTGTAGTTTCTTTTTTCAATGGTGCAAAATTTAAACACAACAATGTAATGTGTGATTTTGAAGACATTCAACCAACTGAAATACTCCACATTCTATTTCCCAAATTTCAAAAACAAAGAACTTGTAAAACCCTCTACATTAAAACAAGGAGATTCAAATAAATGAAACCCAACACTATGTTTCCCATTCAGAATAATTTTGTATAGTTTTTTTATTGAAACCCAACACTGCGTTTCCCATTCAGAATTATTTTTTGCAGTTTCTTTTTTCAATGGTGCGAAATATAAACACAACAATGGAATGTGTGATTTTGAAGACATTCAAGCAACTAAATACTCCACATTTTGTTTCCCAAATTTCAAACACAAAGAACTTGTAAAACCCTGTGCTTGCAACAAAATTACCCCTCACCTCGATTTCGTGTGTATTCTCCTCCAAATCCTCCACGTGCACTCCACACTTCAGCTAATTTGGTTGGTATTCTCCTCAAATTCGTCCACGTGCTCTCAAACCTTCAACGTTCCTTTTCAACATGTAGACAGGAAACAAAACAAATAGTATTTTTGCCTTGCTTTCTCCAAATAGAAAAGGCCCACGTCATTCCCTTCCACTTTTCCTGTGCCACACAAAATAAACTTGCCGACGAAGCTAACCCGCCCGCTTTTTCGCTCGACAATGGGCAGGAAAATGCACCTGACGACGCCGTTAACTCTTGCCTGACCGTAGCTCGGACATTTTGTCCCCTCCGTCGGTTTCAGGCGTCTGGCGGGCCACACACTACAACGTCTCGTCATGTTATGTATGTATCCATGTATGTTCATGTGTATGTTTTTCATGCATTTTTTGACATAGGTGAATTTTGTCTCGAAGTTAGCTGACTCCTTAGATTTAAGTGTGTGTTTTTTAATATTTTGAATCATATTTGTCATTTATTGTGAAATTGAGGATAAAATGTGACGATTGCAAATTTAGTCATGTATTCATTTTTTGATCACACTCAATGACATATTGTCATGATGAGGATAGAATAGTGAGGAGGATTAAAATTTTAGTATCACATGTATTGATTCATCATCAAGATGAGGAAAAAATAATGAGGAGGACTGCAAACTTAGTTATTTCTGATGAGGATTAGATGAAGATAGAATAGTAAGAATAGTAAGGAGGACTATAAACTTAGATATGCTAGTGAGGAGGATTGTAAATAGAGTTTTTTACGATGAATACTAGATGATGTTAGAATAGTAAGGAGGATTGCAACCAATTAAAATAGTGAGGAGGATTAAAAAATTAGTTATATATGATGATGATTGGATAAGGATGGGATAGTGAGGAGGATTGAAAATTTAGATCATCATATATAACTAATTTTTCAATGCTCCTCACTATTCTATTTAAGTTTGCAATCATCCTCACTATTATGTCCACATATAATTATTATTGTAGATAGCTAAGTTTGCAATATTATATCCCCATCTTGGAAATCCTCCTCAATATTCTATTCTAATCTTAATGAGAGTTCACTTAGTGTGATCTAAAATGTTGATGCAAAAAAGTAAACACAATTAAATTCAAATCTTAAAAATTTATCTTTAGGAACCAAAAATGCATGCTTGCATCTAATGAAGTTGATTATTGAACCCCACAACCCCCAAAGATCACTTACAACCAAAAATCCATATCACCAAAGAGAGAACAAGCAATAATCTACTATGAAACTTGAGAATTTTATTGATGCACTAATTGATAATTATTACAATATATAATGAATAAATCTTTGATTAAGGATAAAGAAACCCTAATACAAACCATGGGTGAGGATGAAATAAGATAATGATCACTTGTCTCCTAATCATATGACTTAAGACAAGAAATAAAATGATCTAAGTAAGCTTAAGCATGTTAGTATGAATAAAGACTTAATAATAATTGATTAAATGATTGTTTTTCACTTTAACAACCCCCTAAAGTGCAACTTAGGGAGTATGAAAAAATGTAAAGATGCATTAATGATGAATGCATGGATAGGTTCATGTTACAAGTCTTAATGAGGTACCCCTGTACAAACAAAAATCTCTCACAACTAGAGAAAAGGAGAAAAACTCGTGGAAAAAACTTATCTCCAAAAGAAAAAAATGAATTAAATATGCACTAGTGAAAAAAGGAAAGAAGTGAGACTCAACATGATCCCCAAGGACTACTTATGTCATATAAGTACAATAAATATCCCCCCAATAAGAGAAAAGATGAGGCTATAGGTCCCCCCACAATAAAGAAGTAGTTCATATGCCATGATGAGAGCATGAAGAAAAAAATGATCCATTTTCTCATATTGTAGATTTGGAGGATTCATTCAAGGGAATATTTCTCCCCTTAGGAAGAAATAGATTCATTGATTATTGTAGAAGCTATTCTCATAATCTAGATGAATAGGGAATACAAATCCAAATATGTGTCTCTAAAAATTGCTAAAATTTTCACATATCAAGATCAAATGATGTCATTCCAGAATCCTATGAAATTTGATGAAACACAAGCTCTAAAGATAAGGATAATGAAACAACAAAAATTATGGGGTTGTCATCAAAGAGAAGATGGGTGCCCTCGAATGAATTCTCCAAATCTACAATATGAGACTCCACAAACAAAAACAAAAATGTCTAATAGATATGCATCCCAAGTACTTGTATCTAGAAGATGATGAATGCCATTTTGCACTAAATCAACATGGACATGGATATAATGATATTAATCTCATCAGGAGTAATAAAATATGGAGATGTGATCTTGATAGGAGGAGAAGTAAGAAGGGAAGTCTTGGTGCCATCAAAATGTGGAAGATATATAATATACTCATGCTCCTCTAAAGTATCATCATCAAAAGGTAGATTATTTATCTCATCAAAGAGAATGAGGCAATATATAGTAGGATCATCTTGAAATAGAGAGATGGTCTCCCATGTGATCTCCAATGATCTCATAAAATTTAGTCTAAAGTGTGTGGGGACAATCAATGTCTAATACAACACACAATGTCATAATAACACTATAACAAATCAACCCTACAACCTAATCAATGTTATTACCTCGTGATAGTTTTTTTCTAGGTGTGTTGGTTATGCTATGAGTCCATAAAGGTAAGGAAAAATATTAAGCCACCTGAGATGTGTAAAGATGTCATTTTGTTAAGGCTCATAATTAAACTTGACTAGGATTATCATAGAAGGATGAATAGATAAACTTGTGATTCCTCCTTAAATGATAAAATCAAAGACTACTAATCTCAATACATATTGATCAACTGAAATGAAGTCATCTCATGGAAACAAAATATTTTCAAGTGTTAAGATGTCCAAGTAATCAATAAAAATAAAAATATGTGACAAACTAAATAAAATATACTTGGGGTATATTCTAAAAAAGTGCATGGTCTATTCAAAATAACTTTCCAACACCGTAAGAATCGTGAAAATGAAAGATTCATGTAAAAATTTATGAGCTTGAAAGTAAAAAATGGTGATCTAACTTCAATATGTGATAAAATACACCAATAATAGTTTAAAAAAATACAATACCACTTGAAAGTTCTCCAAACTAGATTTTCAATTACTATTCATTTTTAAAAATTTGGTATTGTATGTCTAAGTTATGAAAAAAGAAAAAAAATCTCCCTTATTGTAAGAAAATTAAGGCAAGGGGTCCAAGCTGGTGGACCTATGGTGGTTGTTAGGTGGTGATCCAACTACACCACTTGATTAGGAAATGGTTTATGAGTTGAGCTCCACTCTAAATGGTGGATTGACCAAGTTCAATAAATAACAACTAAAAGGTCATTTAGAAGCAAATGAATCAGTTAGGAAATATGGTTTGGTGGAGTACTGATGGGTCCACAATGGAAGGTTGGGTGATGACTATTATTTCTAGTCACACTGCCTAGCATTGTGAATATTGATTAACCCATAATGGCCAAAAAATCAAAAATTCACTAATGAATCTTAATCCACAATTTTTTTTCTAGTCAATTGATGATGCCATGATGATATCAACCATGCCACTACAATAAATTCATGGTACCAAAAATCACATAACCTAGGTAAGATTAAGAATGCTAGTGTGAATAGGGACCTAATAATAATAAATCAGGTGATTACCTTTTTTACTCTAACACATCCATGTGGTTAAATGGACTAATAGATATTGATAAATGCTTTGATTATAATTTTCCTAGAACAATAATAAAACCCTAGGTTTAGAGTTAGGATTGGTAATGTAATAAATGTGATAATTAATATGGACTTAAATAAATAGATAAAGGGTATTTAGCTTTAAATTTGATGTAGAATTTGATTATGCCAAGTGTCTCAAATGAATTCATCTATGTATCCAAAAACCAAGGCTTGTTAGATGAACTAATGTAGAATTGCAAATTCATTTTGTGATTATTTGGCTTCTTTTCATGAGTGCAAAATTGAACCTATGCTCATAAATAAACATGGGGATGTAAATCTCAAATTCTATAATTTAAACATTTGTAACTTGTATAGCTTTGTGTCTTTGATCTATATTTGAAGTGGGTTGGTGTTTACAAAAAACCATTGGAGAACTTGCTAAGTGAGGATTATATTCTCCTCAACCAATCCCTTTAGTAGCCCAGTTCAATGGCAATGAATCAAGATCAAATACAATAGGAAAATATATAGTGTGACTATGATGATGATGCTATTAGTATTTCTATATGATTATTGCATGTGATGCTCTCTTATAAATAGTCTCATGAGAATCTTTGATGATCTAAGTGAATTAGTATTAGTCCTTAAATACACCACCCTACCATGTAATTTAAAATAATTTACACTTTAACTAGCTCATAATAGTTGATAAGGAAGGGAAATGAGGACCAAATTCAAAAATTTAATTTTTTTGTATTGATGATAGTTTGGTCTCAAAATTGGAGACATATACATAACTAATCTATACAGTATTTGTAAGGAAGGACAAAAATGTGAAAAATGCCTTCCTAATGCAAAATACTCAAAAGAGAAGTACAAAAGAAACCTTACTTAACTAATTTCATACATTTAAGATACACATTCATAAAACAATAGGAGAGAAAAAAAAAATCACACACACACAGATAACACCAGATATACGTGGGAAAACCCTTATAGGAGAAAAACCCACCACACCAAGTAAAGTCACTTTGTATTACAATAAAACAATTACATATAGAGTTACAGTCTTCACTCTCAGATGTTAGCTCACAACAACATTCCCTTGGTCGACCTCCAATCACATAATTTTGTTTGTTACACACATTCATTGTTATAATTGTGAAGCATACAATGAATTCTCTCTTACTCTCTCCAAGAACCATTAGGGTATATTTAATTACTTGCTTCACTGACAAGCTTTCTTCATCTCAGATTACACCATCCTGCAGCACACATCGGGCCACCCAACATTAAATTGTTGGTTACAAAAAATATTGCTATATTTGCACTTTGTCAACCCTGAGATAGAATACACATTTGATGCAAATATATCGCTATTAGAAGATAAAGCTTTCGGCCAATGATTGTTGATTTACAATAGCGATGTAAAATCAATAAATGACATTGTGCCATGTGTTGACACATCATTCGTCCATCGCTTTGACTATCACACCAAACTATCAGATATTCCTTGTGTTCCTTTCCATTGAGCCAATGCTCGTCATCTAGAAGACCCCTGAGGTAAGGCGGTATACTATGCTATTGCTCAATAGGTGCGAAGCCCTCACGACATAGCGGTATACACTACGCTACCGTACAGAGCTTGTAGACACCCACGGTATGGTAGTGCCACCACACAACCGCCAGACAACCAAAGGTCCCTCGAGAAAGATGGTGCCCCGCGCTACCGCTCATCAAGTTGAAGGTTCCTGCGGTAAGGTGGTACCACCGCACTACTGTGCCTCTACATAAAAGATCCTACGGTATGGCAATATCACCACACTACCACCAGTTAGTATGAAGTCTCCTGTAGTATGGCAGTAACATTGCACCACCGCCAGACAACCAAGAGACCCCGCGGTATGGAGGTAAACCGTGCTACCACACCTCTTCCACAAACACCTAGCAGTATGAAGGTAAATTCATGAACTCCAAGGGGAAAACTGCCAAGTCTTTAACAAAGGTTTAAGCCAACAAGTTGAGGCACATTTTCCAACAAGCTCCCACTTGACGAAGACTTACTAGCTTCCTCCAAACTCAAACTTAATGAAGATCATAGGTCCAAAGGCCCATCAAACTAGCACACCACCTGTAATCTTTTGTGCTCATGAGCTTTGTTAATGCATCAATGAAATTCTTCAGAGTATCCACCTTTTCCAGATTAACCTTTCCATCATCCACCATATCATGAATGAAATGATACTGTACATCAATGTGTTTCGTCCTGACATGGAACGTGGGATTTTTCACCAAATAAATAACACTCTAACTATCACAGAAAATCATAATCTTCCTTGCATTAAACTCGATATCTAAACATAAACGCCTAAGCCAAATTGCTTCTTTGTAGGTGTGTGTTGCTGCCATATACTATGCCTCTGTAGTAGATAAAGCGACTACAACCTATCGCTTGCTCATCCAACTCATTGCTCCACCAAATAACATGAAAATGTATCCACTGGTGGATATTCTGCTGTCAATGTCCCCTACCTAATCAAAATCCACATACCCACAAATTCTAAGAGATCTTGATGATCTCGTCAAGTTTCCATGATAACATTGAGCAAAATCTAAGGTACCTATCAAATATCTGAAAACCCTCTTCACAACATCCCAATGCAACCTTCCTGGGTTAGCGATAAACCGACTAAGAACTCCCACTACTTGGGCAATGTATGGCCTAGTGTAGACCATTGCATGCATTAAAATACCAATGAAACTTGCATACGGTACCCTGGTTGTGTCCTCCATCTCAATAGGAGACTTTGGATAGTCTTCAGCAGATAACTGTGTTCCTTGCAACATTGGAACAACTAGTTGCTTGCAATCAATCATTCCAAATCTCTCCAAGATAGTATAGATACACTTACTCTGGCTAAGCCAAATTTTTCCGTTTCCTCTATCCCTTTTTATTTCCATCCCTAGTATATACCTTGTTGCACCCAGATCTTTCATTTCAAACTTTGTAGACAACCGAGACTTAAGATCATAAATCATAGTCTTACTATTTCTTATGAACAACATATCATCCACATACACGGTAATAATAATCACACAAACACTTTCAATTTTGTAATACACACAATGATCAGATTTTGATCTCACAAATCCCAATGACAACACAAAGGTGTCAAAATTTTGGTACCACATTCTAGGCGATTGTTTCAAACCATACAAAGATTTCTTTAACTAGCAAACTAGGCTTTCTTTACCTTTTTCAATGAAGTGCTCAGGTTGGGACATATAAATTTCTTCTTCTAGCTCTCCATTGAGAAACACTATCTTTACATCCATTTGCTTGATCTCTAAGTCATACGTGGCTACAAGTGACAAAAGAAATCTGATAGATGTCAGCTTAGCTACAGGAGAAAATATTTCTCCATAATCAATTCCCTCTACTTGGGAATAGCCTTTTGTGACCAACCGAGCTTTATACTTTTCAACACTGTTGTGCAGACCAATCTTCTTCTTAAATACCCATTTATAGCCCACAGGCTTTCGCCCTTCAGGAAAAGGTACCAAATCCTAGGTTTCATTCTTCTTCAATGATGCCATTTCTTCATTCATGGCTTCCAACCAGGAATTTAAATAAGACATATTAATTTCTTCTTTCATAGTCCTAGGCTCATCAATGCTAGTAATCAAAGCTTAGGAACTATAGACATCCAAATTTGATCACTTCCATATGATCGAAATCGTCTACTCTATTTATCTATTTCATTAATAATGATTAAATAATTTATTTAATCATTATTTCATTTTCTACCTAAGGTTCCTAAAGTATGTAATTAAATAAATTAAATACTTTACCTTATCCCTTTTCTTCTCTAAATTAAATAAATATGACAAAATTATTTAATTTAGTCTTTTAACCCATTTGGATTAAAATGATTTTTTAATTCAACTTTTTCTCTCTCCTTGTCACATTCTTCATAACCCTCTTTTAATCCAGATTAAATTAATTAATTTGTGATTAAGATGTGCATCACTTAATCTTGATTAAGTGTCACATCCTCCATAATCTCCCACTTGCCTCTAATCTCTCATTAATTATCTTAATCCTGTGTTTGCACAACCTTAATCAGAATCATTAACCACATTTAGCTTACCTTTTCTGGTCAACCTTCCCACTTACCATTTTTAGTTTGGACTCTCTTTTCCATGTGAATTTTTAATTCACATTTATTTTCCCAAAGTTCCTCTCTTCCCCATGTGAATATTTAATTCACTTTTGTCTTTCCAAGGTCCTCCCCATCCCCCATGCAAGATTCTAGAAGGCTTGACTTGTCACTTTACATGTGCCAAGGACTTCTAGAACCTTGGATTTGTCACATCACCCACATGTGACAAATCTTCAGCTTTTTGGAGGCCTTTTTTTACCCAATAAACTCTCTAATGAATGTAAATTTTTAATTTGAATTTATTCTTCCAACCACTTCCCCTTTTCCCATGGAGATTTTTGAGGAATTCTAAAATCCCTCAAATGTCTCTTTCATCCTCATTTGGGGACAAGAAGTCCCTTTTTGAGGAAATCTTCTCATCCCCCAAGGTACCTCAAAGGTACTTGTCCTTCATCCACCTCATGTACTTCTCTTCCACCTCATTTCCACCTCATTCCACCCTAAGACATCTCACATTCCACATGTCAAGATGTGAGGGCTTGTGAGTCCTCAACTCACCATAGCCCTTCATCTTGATCTTGTTGGATCAATCTCAACCATTGAATTCTCTAGAGAATTCAAATTATCCTATAAATACCCCCTCATTTCTCCCATTTTGGGGATCAAGTCTTTTGCTACCAAACTCTTGTCAATTTACCATTTGAGCTCTCATCTCATAATCATCATTACATCTTCATCCACTTTGCATATCATTTGCATATTCAACATAGCTTGTCATCCAAGGAGCACACAACTCTTCAAGATCAAGGGCCAACCAAGGAAAGAGCAACATAGAAGGTATAACAAACAACGATCAATTTGTTTATCTTGCTTTCATGTTCTCTATTCCTTAGGTTAATCATTGAGGTGCCATTTTATCTTGTTATTTCCTCTTGTTGCATTATTAGTTTTTATCTAGCATCTCACATTAGGACTTGACGTTTTAAAAGGATCACATTTCTGGCATGCCCGGTGGGATCCACAAAAGGGTTTCTTTATTTTATGTTTGCTATTGTTAAGCTTGTTTGCAGGTTCAGGTCATAGAGGGGTGTATTTTTCCTCTCGAGCACTGTAGAGGGGCAGATACGCCCTCACGATTCGACGTTTCTGACAGTTTTTACTGCAAAAGTGCGGATATGACCCTACAATCCAACGTTTTGCTAACTTTTTTTCTGCAGAAGTGCGGATACACCCCTACAGTCCAACGTTTTTCCTAACTATTTTCTGTAGAAGTGCTGATACACCCTCACGATCCGACGTTTTTGCTAACTGTTTGTTGTAGAGGGGCGGATTTGCCCTTAACAGCACATTTGGGAAGGTAAAAAAGTGCATTTTAGCTTCGTTTTTGTCTCTTTTTTTTTGTTGTTTTGTGCTCTAATTCTTTAACCTCGTTTGTTGGTGGGTGAAGTCAGATTTCTTGCTGATATCTTGAGTGTTTTGTTAAAAATCACAAAGAAAAAGAGATAAAACAACTAACATTTGCTTGTAGGGCCTTCGTTTTATTTTGATTTTTGAAGTCTTTCCTTACTGCTTTATCTATTTACTTAGTATAAGTAGGGGAAAGTAACATTTTCTGCTTGCTATGTCTATTTTATTTGTTTTACCCTAAGGGGGCATTAGTTTGTTTTCACCTTCCTCCTTTGCACTTTGTGTGGATCCGAAGGGGGTAGTGGGAAACGATTAGTGTCTTCTTCTTAGCAGGACCTGCTTGGGGATTTCATCACCCCAAGGGATGATCCCAACCACACGTACCAGCGGGATATATAAAGGGGGGAGAGCCAAAGTTGTACCCCAATCTAGTTGCATCGTAATTGGCAAAGCGTTGAAGCTAGGGTGATACTTAGATAGACGTGAAGAGTTGGTTCAAGCCTTTCAGTATCTCGAAGGGGCTCCCGACTCACGCTTGTGATGGACTGGTGTTCATGGTTGTGCCTCACGTATCAAGCATATATCAAGGACTCCCTAGAAACCTTATTCATCCTATAGTAAGACCTTTGTTGGCTATACCCCTTAACACTAATAATAGGATTGTGCTTGTTCAAAGTGTCTTTCTGTGAAAAACCAGTAAATTTTGATAAGTCAAAACCTTCATTGAGTCATTCCAAGTCCTTTCCATAATCTCTCATTTCCAAACCAAGTCACTGTTCTTGCAGAGGGGCGGATTCACCCCCTGTTTCAGCACTTTTTACTACAGAAGTGCGGATTCGCCTCCTATTTCAGCACTTTTTACTGTAGAAGTGCGGATACGCCCCCTTGTTTCAGCACTTTTTACTACAGAAGTGCGGATACGCCCCGCTATTTCAGCACTTTTTACTGCAGAAGTGTGGATATGCCCCCTTGTTTCAACACTTTTTACTACAAAAGTGCAGATACGCCCCCCTGTTTCAGCACTTTTCACTGCAAAAGTGCGGATACACCCCCCTATTTCGACGTTTCTAACAGTTTTAATGCAGAACTGTTGATATGCCCTCTGAATGGATAATTTCATCCATTTGACCATTCTAAACCTCCGTTTGAACCCCCAAAGTCTCCATTTGACCATTTGATCATCCTAATCAATCATCTAACCGATCCAAACATCCATTTGACCATTCCAAACCTCCATTTAACGTTTCTAAAACATCCATTTACCACATTCACACTGATCATTCCACCATTTGGGATACCCACCTTATCGTGAGACCTAAACATATTCAACAACACATCTTCCATTTGCATTCATCATCATCTCTCAACACAAAATCCATTAAACCTTGTTTTAGGAGTTATTTCTCGAATTGACCAAGGTGTTAATTTGATCATTATCCTACATAATCAATCCTTGTCTTCAACCTAATCAATCCACTTCTATCTTGAGGTGGATTTATGTTGTAAGTCAAAGTCATCAGCCCAAATCAATCCCCTTCCATCTCAAGGCGGATTCAGTGTTGTGATCATTGATTTAGTTAGCTCAAATCGATCAACCAACGTCATAAGTCACTTAGGGTGATTTCGAAATCAGGTTTTAGGATCCCCTCCATCAACAAATCCTCATCCACATCATCCAATTGATACATCATCAATTGATCCAATCAAACCCAATCCTCATCCAAATCATCAAATTGATACATCATCATTTGATCCAAACAATCCAATCATCAAATTGATGCATCATCATTTGATCCAATCAAATCCAATCATCATCCAAATCATCAAATTGATACATCATCATCCTCATCCAAATCATCAAATTGATACATCATCAATTAATCCAATCATAATCCAAATCGTTAAATTGATACACCATCATTTGATCCAAACAAATCCAATCATCATCCAAATCATCAAATTGATACATCATCATTTGATCCAAACAATCCAATCATCAAATTGATACATCATCAATTGATCCCTCATCCAATCTAAATCAATCAATCCAAATCATCACCTAGATCATCCCTTAGAGATTGCATCTTGAAATCACCTAGTTGTTTTGCACGTTCATGTCCGTTCAAACTCGTTCACAAACAAAAAAGCAAATGGCAGGACAAAAAACTCAAGGTTCGCAACCAAATATCCCTCAAGATTCTAATAACATTCCACACGATCCTCATAATGGCATCTCATCTCAATCGAACACTGACTTCCAGAATATCACACCACCTAGTGACGAAAACATGGTCAATCAACCCGAAGTCACCGTTGACGAATATCTGAGTAATCCTGCCAATGTCCAAATGACGGATCGTCTCTTAAATGAACGTGGGGATAAGATCCTTGCCACCTTACTCATGAAGGGAGTCAAACCACCATCTAGTTTCAATACATCACAATATGCCCTTCCCCCATTTGTTGACCCACAAACCTCACAAAATGTTCCTGAAAATTTGTACGTTCCTGAAGGTGCACCCACTGAAAATTGGTACCACCCCGAACTTGGAAATGCTGTCATCCATCAAGTCTAAGAATATCCTCATCTTCCAACCAAAACATCTACTATTCCACCACCCAATCCTAATGATCCCCATACCTATGGCATGTCATCATACATCCCATCTGCTCCACCGCTTCCTCCCCCATATTCTAATATTGGGGGCACACCTCCACTTACCAATGTGCTACCTCCTGCATCTCAACAACCTCCAAATAATCCACACCAATCCACCACACTACCAGCACCGCCACATGTTGCTACTATTATAGCTTCATCTCAACACTTGCATCCACAACATCCGCAACACACTTCCGTTCTCACACAACCATCACATCAAGTGGTGCAACATACATCTCAACAACAACAACACATCTCACCTCACCCATCTCAACAACAACAACACATCTCATCTCACCCATCTCAACAAAAATATATCTTATCTCACCCACCTCATCAACCACAACAATGACATCCCCAACAACATGTTCATATCCCTACACAAACACACCATAACCTGTTTACTAAGTACCTCTAACATCCCTCTAGCACATACACTATTCCATCCCATACGAATCCTCATCAGAATGTGCAAAACCAAACACATACCCAACCGCCACCTTACACCAATCTTTCACAACCTCAACATCATCCCCACCAACAAACATCAAACCCATACCCATATGCCACACAACAACCCACCATTGCACAACAATACCAATCCTATCCGCCCTACTTTCAACAACAACAAACTCACCAATAGGGGGCACCTTACACTTCCTATTACCAACAATCATCATCACATCCACAAAGAGGCCCTACCTCTACGCATTGCCAAAATTCTATGCAGCAACAAGACCCCTCTCTTGTTTCCTACTATCAATAACAAGTGGCTCCCACTCAACATAATCAATCATCCAACTATCAATCCACTTACAATCAACCAACGCATTCATATCCGACTCAACCCGTTTATGATCCAACAACAGCAGGGCCATCCTCATCATATCCACAACATTATCCATACAATCAATCCACTTTGACTCCCATGACTCCCGTCAATAAGGACTTGGAAGAAGTAAAAGCAACATTAAAGGACCTACAAGCTGGAACGGGAAAACAATCATTCAAGTTTGAGGACATATGTCCTTATCCGTTTGATCCCTCCATCTCCTTGATTCCTTTTCTTAAACATTTTGAGATACCCAAATTTGATAAATACAAAGGAACCAAGGATCCTAGAGCCCATATTCAATAATTTTATGCTCATTTCCAAGAGGTCATGCATAATGATAATTATCTTATACGACTTTTCCCTAAAAGTCTACAAGCAGTTGCCCTCAACTGGTTTATGGGTCTCGAAAAGGGATCTATCAAAACCTTCACACAATTATCCAAACAGTTTGTCTCTCACTTCTCTTTTAATGTAGAGAAAGATATTGACACACTTGATCTCCTCAAAGAAAAACAACGTGACAAAGAGACCTTTGCAAGCTACTTGCAAAGATAACCTGCCTTGGCTAGCAGAATGAAATCCCCACCAAGAGAAAAAGACATGGTCACACTATTTATTGAAAACTCCAACCTGGATATGGCTCATAATTTCCAACTCCATTGTATCACCACCTTTGCGGGACTTGTGGAGAAAGGCCCCATCTTAGAACGAGCCCTTGTTGCAAAAGGACAAGTCAAAAATTTCAATTCTCTTAGAGAGAAATCCTTTGGGGATAAACCTCGTTACTGGAATAGAAATAAAAATATTGTCAATGATGGTGTCACTGACACCAAACATGTTCAAGTGGCCACCACCACGCAAAGATACCCTCTTCAGTAACAACCATCAGTCCAGAACGCCATATCTATCCCCCAAGGGGCACCACGACAACAAGCCAGCCAAAATAACCAAGGAGAAACAAAGGACAGTTCACTCAGTTGGGAGAACCCCTTAGCATGGTGTTTAATAAGCTTCTTCAAGCTAATTACCCCATCACATATACTATCACCAAACCTCTCAACACGTCTAAACCCAAGCCTGCTTGGTTTAAAGACAATGAATAGTGTGAATTTCACAAGATTAAGGGACATACCTTAGATAAATGTCAAGGCATAAAAACCTACATTCAAGGTCTCATCGATCGAGGTGAACTCCATGTAGATGCTAACACAACATCTTCATCCAATGCTCAATTACAAATATATCAAAATGCCTTTCCTAACCATAATCAGGGTCCTAGTACATCCAACTCAAATCCTAGACCTAGCAATAATAACAAGCAAGGTAACAGTACCAATAACATCAGCTACAAAAATGTACCATACAATTATCAAGGTGTGGTTTCATATGTAGAACAAGTGGAGCCACATGTATCCATGATACATGTTAAAGGAAAGGATCCACAATGTGTTGTTACCACTCAGCGGACCCGCATCACAATCCCAATAGCACCTCCATCTACCCAACGACCATCCACCAATTCCCAATATAACATTCTAGACCATCTAGGTAAGACTACAACCCAAATATCCATTTTGGATCTGCTCAAGTCATCTTCCGTACATCAAGATATCTTAACTAAGGCTTTGCAAAGCACACAAGTGCTTGATAATATTGACCCTACCCAATTTCAAGCATTGGTAGGCAATCTCTCATCGACCTATCAGTTAGCCTTTAGCCAAAAGGACATGCCACATCTTGATTCAAGCCACAATCGCCCCCTCCATCTTGAGGTCGGTGTCAATTGTCAAAAATTAAAAAGGGTACTGGTAGATAATGGTTCAGCCCTAAATCTCTGCACATTAAAATTCATACAACAGGTTGGATACACCTAAGCTGATCTGAGAAATCAAGTGATCACCATCAAGGCCTATGATAGTGCATAGCGAGATTCTGAAGGCATTATTTGCATGCCTAGTCAAGTGGGCCCCATTGTACAATACACTATGTGTCATGTTTTGAACCTTGAACTCCCATACAACATCCTTCTTGGCCGTCCATGGATTCATTCTATGCAAGCCGTCCCATTCACCTATCACCAATGCCTAAAGTTCCCATTTCAAGGAATGGAAGTCACCATACAAGCCAACTCTCAACCTTTTAAATATTGTCGTGCCTTGGAAGCTTCTTTTCCACATTCGCATTATTGCCTAGGAGTCGAAATGGGGGCATTCCCAACGTTCGATCCTATCCCATCCACCAATACACTAAAAAATTCATCCCCACCATCATCCACACCTACTTCCACCATCACCAAGGTCCAAATCATAGATAAGGGATGCAGCGAATACAAAATGCATACCACACTCAATGTGGCAACCATGCCACCTTCGCCCCGCACATATGGACAACCAATTCTGCCGCTACCAAAAGTAGAAGAAAAGACACTTACACTCACTTCCAAGAACATGGGGTCAACAACAATCAATGATTTGGGATCCCTCTAGGATTAAATGGACGAAGATATCAGTCAATGGGTTTATCGAAAGAAACCTGAGCCACCGCGTCCCCTTATTGAATAATTTCATGAAGTCTATCCACGTGCCTCCAAGTTCATTGAAAAGTGTCATTACCAAGGTAGAGGCCTTGGTGCAGAAGAACAAGGAAAATGTCTGCCCATTGAAGCAACTACCATCCGACCAAGGA